>BQNB010007780.1:3058-92327 GCA_026074375.1 Tanacetum coccineum | reverse complement strand
TCTCAATCTTTGTTATTTTGGATTCTTCCAAGGTAACAAACTCTTTATATCATAAAGAATCGATCAAGGCATGGGATCAATAACACTTTAAAAGAAAATTTAAAACTTAGACACATGCAATCATTGTTTTAATAACAACAACCTAAATTCAAGATAAAAAGAATCATGACGTATGCTTAAGACATGACAATATTTAGGAACCAGTGATAAGATTTGACGGACACATGTTTAAGGAATAAGACTCGACCAACACCCTTCGGTATTATACCGACTTTGATAAACGAGAACAAAATTCATTTATTAATTGACACACCATTATTATGAGAATGAATTCTTCCAAGATGTCATTTGGATAAGGGGTATTAACGTATTTTGAACGACATGTTACTTATGATATCATCATCTAACCAAGATGATGATTTGGATTAAGATAGACTTTCATCAAGGGTTGTATTGAGAGATTCCTAATCAAGGTTTATTTGTTGAGCATTATATATGCTTTTCATGATTGGGGTGTTTAAGGATAAACATTATCGTAAGACTTTAGGTCGAACTAAATGTTGACGATAAGGATGATTTATTAAGGAAACATACTCTAAATGTAACATTTAAAATTAGATGAATGTTATCTAATATCTTGGCTAGATATGCCAAAATATATACTTTAAAAGAGTTATAAATAAAATAAGATGAAGATGAAAACAATACGCTCTTGGATGTGAATGAGAATGATTTTATAAGTGGAAAAACGAAGAAGGATGAGCGTTAATAGAGAGGGAAGGTGCTGACTAAAGGTTAACAAAGATGGTTTAGATTAATATGTGATTTGCACTAATGATGACAAGTATGGTATGTTAAAATGATGTGCATGTGATCCTATAGGGACAAAGGTGGATGACTATGAATCCATAGATTTATTGGGTGTTTTGTTAGTTGTCAGTGTTGACGAACAAAGGTAGATATGTAAAATGAGGAGGTAGTTGTTTCATGGTGGTGACATATGGGTTGTTAGTTCTTGTATGGTGAAAGAAGAATGAAAGACACAATATTGTGGTGACTCAACAACACTTGAGGCTTGAATATTTTCTTTGTGTTCTTTACTTGCTAGAAAGTGGAAATGATTGGATGGTTATGGATCGAGTGTAGGATGTTCTTGAGGAGATAATTTAATTGGTTTTGACGTTAAGGGTTTTGTTGTGTAGTGATAGAATGAGACGCATTTCATTACGAAATTCACTTAAGTTTTGACAACATAGGCAAAAATGCTTATGAGTGTCAGGATATGATGATGGCCTGTTGATCTATAGAGAGACATCAAGATGGGTATAGGTTTGTGCATTGTGAAAGGTGGTTCGACCCTCATGGGTTGTAGTGGTGGTAAGTCACTATTAGATTGTGGGGAATGATTACATGGTGAATCTTCTTGTAAAGATGACTAGGTGGAGGACTCGAGATTGGTAGTAGTAAGGATGACTCAGTTTTTCATTTTACCTTGGTGGTTTAAGGATGCACTAAAACTAGTGATCACTAACAAGAGTGAAGAATAGTTATGAGGTTTGAGTGTATGGTGGAAGTGTATCTTGTGAATTTTGTATATTGTCGACATACGAGTTAAGAGGATTGAATTAATTGTGGTTTAATGTACGAGGTGTACTTGAGTTGAAAAGGAAGTGAGAGTTCTTGGAAGTTGGTTTCTAGTGAATAAGAATCACATTTGTGAATTATTGAGAGTATTTGGTATGGAAACCATATAGGGGGGGGGGGGTGAATACGTTTCCATTTACAAACTTTAAATCTTTTGTATCAAATTGCCAATCGAGTTAGACGTAATATGAGAAGTGTCGATAGTATGTTTTACAACAACTAGCACATATCTTAACAATACAAGCTCAACCACAATATTCACTACAAAGTACTACCCAATCACAATTAACACAATATGCGCACCTATCCACACAATCATGAACACAATGAAAATATAAAAGTAAATCGATAAATGTAAATAAAAGCATAAAGAGATAAGTGAAAGGAAATGAAAATTGGACATGATGATTTATAGTGGTTCAGTCAAGAAGCCCATCTTCGCCCTACTAAACTCCCAAAGTACCCAACTCGAGAGTTACTTCACTAGTCAGCAAGCTCTTTTCTCGGCGGAGAAAACCATACAAGTTTCTTACATTATTTTTTGACACTAAGCTAGATGTCGAGTTCTTCTTCGGGTACAACCAAACCCGTTATGTTTTACGGACCAACATAACAAACCTTGTGTTTTATGGCCTAAACACATAAACCGCGTCGCCTACATTATTTTCCAACACTAAGCTAGATGTCGAGTCCTAATCTTAGCTAGAACAAATCTACCACTACACTAATATATTTTAAGGTCCAAAATACTAACCAACCCATAATCAACCCTTTCGAATATACACACCATTCGGATCTACACACTACTAAAGATTGGAAGACATGGACTCGATCTATATGTAACATATGCTACAAATGAACTAACTAGACTACATAACTTCGTATTTTGACGATGACGAAAGTCTTTCTCTTGCACTTGAGGGAAGAAGGAAAGGATAGAAGATTGGAGCACATTTAAACAAGATTAAAAAAGTTAAATGATCAAAGGTTTAGAGAGATTTAGTAAGATCTAGAGAGAGAAAGAACTAAAAGAAATTCGTGCAAAAGAGTTGTAAAAATAGTTAGAGGTGACCCACTATTTATAGGAGCTAAAAAATTATCTATCAGGAAACGGCGGTCCCAGATATATTAGGGGACCACCTGGATTTAAGGGGCCTCCCGACATATTTAAGGGACCACCCCGACAAACGCTCTTGTTTTTTTCTTTTTGTGGTGAAGGTGAAATCTAGTGAAAATCTAACTTGTGTTAGGGGGGAAATGACCATATTTGAAATTTGAAATTATTACCGCATAAAGCATTTCTTTATAATTCAAAAATAATTTGTCTAAATAATTTTTGAGAAATTGTTTTGTATAAAAATATAAAGTTTAAGACAAAAACTTATTTTTTTGATCATCCTACAAGTTTAATGTTGTTTGTACATACCTTATGTGATTTATGTCGGGTGCAAACAAATGTCGGTGTTGATGCATACTTGAGACGTCGAGAGATGTAGATGCATGTATGCATTGATGATTTATGATTACGAGTAACTTGCGCACTTTATGTTACGTATTACAAGTCACATGTTTGTCATCACCAAAACATAAAAAGATCGTATAGATTAAATATCGTAATATTTGCACTAACAATCTCTTCCTTTTTGACGATGACAAACTATGTAAACTATAACACATAGTAAAGTTTAAAAGTTACTCGTTTACACTCCCTTCTCCCCCTTTTGTCTAAGCAAAAAGGTATTATGTGGATATGAGAAGAAGATATGAGAAGATGGTATGTGCTCCGGGTATATAGGTTTGAGGAGAAGATATGAAAAATAAAGGTGAAGGTGATTGTGTGTTTCTTGGATAGTTTAGAAAAGGTCATGAGAGGTGAGAAATAGGCAAGACAAGAAGGTAGGTACTTCGAGTGTATAAGTTGAAGGGATGAGGAAAAGGTAGGTGATCCAAGTATATTGGTTGGAGGAATGAGAAGACAACATGAGAAATAAGGTTGAGGTGATTTTGTGTTTCTTGGATAATTTAGACGAGGTTATGAGAAATGAAAAGAAGGATTGAAAAGAAGGTAGGTACTTCAAGTATATAAGTTGAAGGTATGAGAAGAGGGCCTTAAGGTTGAGGGTGATTTTGAAGTGGAGGAGGTGAAGTATTTGGAGTACGAATGAACCCTTCATTGTATTTGACAATCCCCGATCCTATCTTCCTATAAAGGTGAGCTTACATCATCCTAGTGAAGTCTTCTATCATCATGGTGTAACCAACTCCATGCTATTTACCCACATATCTTCTAGCTCCCCCTTGCTCATTGCGTCCCCATGATAATCACATTCCTTGTATATTGACTATAACAGATCCATAAATAAATTACCATCGATGCTTGAGATGTTCGATGCAATTTAAATGAGTAGAATGTTTGCAAGTGCTCCCCCTTGGTGTATGCCCCCTTGTTTGGGGCACCAAGGAATCAAGATATGGATGTGTACTACAAAACAAAGTTAGTAGACAAGTGCACACACACACACACACACACACACATATATATATATATATATATATATATATATATATATATATATATATATATAGCAAGATATTAGCGGGGAACTAGACATGCATTTTAGGTGTTAGTATTCTAGAGTATGACACTTTAAAAGAAAGTTAGAAGCTAGACACATACAAACATTATTTTAAAAACAATAATCTAAATGATATAATTAAAAGACTCATGACGTACGTTTACGGAGAAAGATTAGACCGAATTTTAATAAACAAGAATGGGATTCGTTTATTGATTGACATAAAAATATTATGAGAATGACCTTTTAAAAGTAGACGAATGACACTTAATATCTTGGCAAAATATGTAAAAAAAATATATACTTTAAAAGAATAAAAAGAAAAATATATACTTTAAAAGTAGACGAATGACACTTAATATCTTGGCAAAATATGTAAAAAAATGACCTTTTAAAAGTAGACGAATGACCTTTTAAAAGTAGACGAATGACACTTAATATCTTGGCAAAATATGAGCTCTTGGATGAAAATGATTCCATAGAGCCAAAAAGTGAGAAAGGATGAGCGATACTAAAGAAGGAATGTGTTGACGAGAGGTTGATAGAAAAGATTGATATATCATTTGCACTAATGTGCATATGATCCTATCGAGACAAAAGTGGATGATTGGGAATTCAAAGGTTTGTTTAGTGTTTTGTTGGTTGACAATGTTGAGGAACAAAGGTGTGATGTGAACTGAGGTAGTTCTTTCATGGTGGAAGAATAATGAGAGACTCAATAATGTGGTGACTCAATAATACTTGAAGATTGAATATCTTCTTTATGTTCTTCACTTTCTAGAAAGTGGAAAGTTTTGCGAAGGAGTGACATTTGCATTTCGCAAATTACTTAAATATTTCGGATGAAATAATTAAGTTGTCAAGGGATATAGGAGGAATTCTAATAGTAACAAGACTATTAGAAGAGAGAAGAAATGTTTAGAAGTGAGAAGAAACGTTAGAGATGAGGAGACTTATTAGAAGTGAAAAGGAACGTTTAGAAGTGAGAAGAAACTTTAGAAGTAGAAAGACTATCAGAAGTGAAACGACTACTAGAAGAGAGAAGAAACGTTTAGGAGTGAGAAGAATCGTCTATGAATTTGAGACAAGACGTATGCGAGATGTGAGGACCAAGGTTTGTATGTGAGGGGATTTATTGTGAAGTGATGGATTGTAAGTCTATCGATTGTAAGGAATGTGTTTGATAATGAGACGCATTTCATTATGAAATTCACTTGACTCTTGAAAACATAAGCAACGATGCTTATGAGTGTTGGGATATGAGGATGACCCATTGATCTATAGAGAGATATTGGGTATAGGTTTGGGTGTGGAGTAGACGTCAACTCGTAGCAGAAGAGAGGAAGTGTTAGGTTATGGAATTAAAAAAATTGAATGGTATTACAAGCTGCTGCTAGCGGTCCCAGATATATTTGGGGGCCGCCAGAATAGATCTCGGGGCCGTCGAACCGCTAACAGGAGGGATGTTTGGGGAAATTGATGATTTTTTTTGAAAAGAGTAACATTTTAATTTGCATTTCGCTAATTAAAAATACTTAAAGTACTTCGGATGAAGTAGTTAAATTGTCACGACACGGAATGGAACACAGACTAGAATCAAGACTAGAAGAAAAGAAGAGAGCGATTTACGGAATGTGTTCCATCATTCCTAAACCAAGACGAAGATAATTTAACGATTCACCCTTGAGGGGTAAAGAAAGAATGTCGGTAATGTCATCTTCAGTCACAACCTTTTCGATGGAGATGTTTCCTTTTGGACATTGTCCCGAAGGAAATGGTGATGTATCATTGGTGTGTTTCGTCCGCGAAAGAAAGAAATGAATAAATAAGAAAACAAACGAAGATAGAGACGAAGAGCTTGACAATGTCAAGACGGATGGTGGTTAGCGTACAATAAACTATACTCACAAGGTTATGTAGCTCTTCTTGAGCATTGCAAATATTTATAAAACAATCATACGACGAGGTATACGGTTGTCTTAAAGGTGATTGCAAAAATAGTAGAGGAAAGAAATTAGCCATCTCTATAGTTGAAGAGACGTGGTTGAGTGGGAAGGAAGTGGTGTGATCGAAAGACAAAGAGTGTTTTCGTCAAAGAGAGATAATGTTTTCGTCGAAGAAAAAAAATGTTTTCATCAGAGAGAAAGAATGTTTTCGTTGAAGAGAAAGAGTGTTTCGTCGAAGAGAAAGAATGTTTTCGTCTAAGAGAAAAGAATGTTTTTGTCGAAGAGAAATAATGTTCCGTCGAAGAGAAAGAATGTTTCGTCGAAGAGAAAGAATGTTTTCTTCGAAGAGAAAAGAATATTTTCATCAAAGAGAAAGGATGTTCTGTCAAAGAGAAAGGATGTTCTGTCAAAGAGAAAGAATGTTCTGTCGTAGAGAAAGAATGTTTTCGTCAAAGAGAAAGAATGTATAGTCAAAGAGAAAGAATGTTTTTGTCGAAGAGAAGAGAATGTTTTCGTCGCAGAGAAAAGGAGAGCGTTTTAACTTATGTTGTTAAAAGGTTTGAATAGAAATTTTCGGATATGATGTCACACCCCTAAAATATCAGAGTATAATGGCAACCGAGCGAGTGTGACTTCATGATTATCATGCTTCTAAGCAACACAGAACGACCTTTATATGAGACGTTTTAAGAAAATGGATCACTTGAATTAGGAAATAATAAATTGTTTAAACATTCAGCGGAAGCATAAAATTGACAATACAACATTATTTTAAATAGTACAAGTGATCTTCAGATAACGGGAAAATAACTGCAATGCATGAGACTTCATATAGCATCTTCATTCTTAATACCTGAGAAAATAAATTACTAGAAAAAGGCAAACGCTTTTACAACAGACATGCATTCAATAGTTAAGCAAATAAACATTGAGCATTAAGATAAACATAAAGCTAATATTGCATTACATGAGAGCTTTGTTATCAGTCCATGAAATCTTGAAACTTCAAAGCACATATGTGAAATGCATGTAGTCTAGATTGACTAATGAGAAACCTAATTTCTACTTGCTTAGTGTGCACTCCTAATGAAATGCATAGTCTATCGATGTAGACTATCATTATGCATATTTAAGAAGAGCCATTTAATCAAATTAGAGAATGAATATGAGACTGTCACTAGTGGTGCTCAATTCAGGCTAAACATGACCATTTTTACAGGTTATACCACGAACCCAACTTCACTCTTGAAAGCAATTCAACTGTTAGGTCAAATTGACTTTCTAGTGCAATAGATTCTCCTATAGTCATTCTCATGTTAGACAAAATAGAACTCCTATATTTTCCTAATGAAGTGTAGCAAAGATAAAATTTGTATTGTCTTTCCATACAAGGCCTACTATGACTCAACTAACGTACTTTAGTTTTGGTTCATATAATCCTAATCAAGATGTGTGGAATTTTAAGGTTGAATGGGAGAGCAAGGAAGTTGTTGTAGGACCTAGGAGTATGCTTAAAAGTGACAATGTGTAATGCTCTATATTGAGAGTGTTCAAAGAATGCACCTTTGCATGTCTTTTATGAAAGAAATCCAATTAAGGTTATTTACCTCAATAGATCTTGTGTTTGTTTCTTTGTAGAAATAATGATGATTAACTAAAGTTTAGTTACATCTATGTTAGACTTTTAAGTAAGAGATTGACAAGAGAAAGATGTTTAAATCTAATGCCATAGGGCAGATTTACCTAAACTGAAGATGAATTTAGGACGAAGGATCCATCAATCCGTGGAGGTGCCAAATTTAGGCAATGATCATTTTTCTATTATTTGGGAGATGGTGTTGATATTAGGTTATTATGAGAAACTTATATGAGTTATAAGGGTTCTCGGTTTGAGTTTTTAGAAATGACATCCAAGTCTTGCTTATCAAGTTGGAGTACTTACGAGTTTCTCGATGGAAATTCATAAGTCGTCAATCCTACTTAGAGTGTGTTAAGTTTAGCATGTATAATTTGACCATAGCTAATAACACAACATTTAAACACTGACTCAATGAAACATCTTCATTGCAAGTGTGAATTGCAATTCGATGACTAATCTTGTTGTCTTGCAATCGACTTCGTGATTTCATGTAATAACCGACTCTCCGGGCGATTCATGTAATAAACTACATACAGAGGAAAGGAATAGAGAGATGGTTATATTACTATAGTAGTATCACAGAAAAATATCTATGGTCTATTTAATTGAATAATACCTCCATTATGATCTCAGATAAATCCTAGTCTCGATTTCATGTTCATGAAAATTGCTAATTTTGTAATTAGATTGAAATGATGAGAAATTACTATACAGTTTGAAGTATAGATAATTGCATCTTCAATAATTACGGAAAATCCATGCTTTACGATATCATACTTATATGTGAAACTGAAAAGCAAGATAAATGGTTTATTGAAATAATGTTTCAATTCCTTCTAGTCCTAACCGTTAGATGGATAAATGGTTTTCATGAGGTGAAGAGAAATATTATCTTAATTTGCAAATGTTAGAGAAAGTTTTTGATGAAGAAAGATAGTTTCGAGTTTTGATGATATTTATGAATTGTTTGATGCAAGTTACATATTGTTGTGCATTTGCTCGATGTATAGGCTTTTCTAGAGATGAATGACTTTACCATGCATTGCAAAGTAAATATAGTTGAATATTTTTGGAAACAACACTTTTAAGTCGTCAATCCTACATCCATTGTGTATTTATGCATATATTTGCAAATATTTGAACAAAACTATTGTACAAAGTAGACAGCAATATGACAAGTCATCATACAAAAACCAAGTGTGAGTTATGATGCCGAATGCATATTCTTATCGTCTTGGAAAGGGAATGTCGTATATTTTCATACAATCGAGTGTAGGTGAGTATGAGCTTTAAGATTAATATCTTTGTCTAATATTTTGATATAATCTTAAAGCTCAGACAATACAGAATTCGCGATTTCGTGTCCATACACAAAAACTGTCAATTAGGATTCGATAATAACAACAATCATTATATTGTAATAAATTAAGTTAATGTATATTCGAAAATCTTTCTTTGACCTCAGAATAACTCTTTTTAAAAGAAGACAAATATAAAGATTTTTCCAATAGTGATCTATCTACTAATATCCTGAAGACTAGTTGTAAGTGCAGTTTAGTGTATTGATGAATAAAATGACAAGATAATTTCTAACTTCAAAGATTGTCATATATATGTTTTGCGTAGTGTAGAAAACAGACTATTTGTTGTTTATAGCATAGTATAGTGCATAGTTTCTTGATAATTTTTAGGTAAAGAATGATTTTCTATAAAGGCCTATTTATAACAATACAACTCTTTTGTAAAACCTATATTGTTTTGATAAAAAGAATATAATATATGAGTCTTTGTAGTTGTTAGATGACACATGGCAAAGCACAAGGCAATAAGTTAAATAATCGGCAAATTATCTATATTAGCTTAATTACTCAAAATGTACTTAGTAGCATATAACTTTTATTTAATTAACGCTATATCTACGAAGAGCTCAAAACAACAGACACGCAAAGATGATTGGAGGAGAATGATGTAAAAGACTTTCCATTATTGATAGAGAGTGTAGATGTTATTGAAAAAATAATTAGTGATGGGTTACATATGATCTTAAGAATTACACTCATTTTTTTCACAATCCAAAAATTGACATATATTAATCTACTTAATTTCTAACTGTGCGAAGTCGTTCACAACTAGACAACAAAAAATCCAATGATACTACAAGATGTTCTACTGTAACACCTGTAATAAAAGTGATAGACTAATGGCCTATAACTAACTAGATGGGTGTCATACAAAAGCAATAATTGGCCACCTAATTTAAGCGCAAGAAAATCTAAAGCGATTAAAATTCCATAACTAGGACTACAATCCCTATAAAAACTATCACATACCAAAATAGGCGGCGGGGGGGGGGGGGGGTTATATATCATGATCACTATGTGTTTAGATAAAATAAGCTCAACTACAAAATAGTAATGATTAACATATGTTAATTATTTAATTAACAAGTTGAAACAAAAGTAAATAACAATCATAAATCATCAGGCATACACCAATAGGATCAAAATTCGTCATGTTCGATTATATGGATATCATGATAAACGAATTGTACTTCCTACTTGATTTATATTGAAAATAATAATATAGTTCTCCCATATTCTAAAAATTAAATTAAGATTCAATATTTTGAAAGGACAAAGAACACTATTTTTACAAAGATATATCAATTAGAAATGCTGACTACACAAGGAAAATGTACTCTACAAGTTTTAACGTATAAAACGGATACCAAGTTTTAATCTCACTACTAATGGAGTATTATTGCATTCTGACTATATTTTACGTCTAGAATAGAATACAGACTTGAAAGTATTTTTAAATAAAATAGTACCTGTCAATTATCTTTAAACATAGGCGGGGGCGACTTCTAACGTAGATCTTTCCATTAATTTTTATATGAATTTCAGAAAGTTTGACATATTCTGGTGAAAAACACGACTAAAGACACGAACCCAGCATGATACATTTGGGGAGCCAAAGCATAACATTTATAAAGGACACCTAGTCCAACAAGTGACCCCCAAAACACATTTTATTGTCACAATAATCATTTGTTGGTGACTTACCTGTAGACTATAAAGGACTTTAAAATGGAAGTTGTCGCGAAAGACATGCATATAAATTTCGTGTTTAATGAGCATCATTTCATACTCTTAGTCACATCGACTTAGAACAAGAAACATAAGTTGGATTGGACACTTACAAGTGTTAATTGAAAAATATTTTTTCTTTCCTTCAAGCTAGTATACAGAAGTATATTAAATAAAACAAAACTAGTACGTCAATAAATCAACAAAACTCTTATCATTTATTTAATCCCCTCATGGGTAATTTGATAACATGGATCGTAACTCTATTTTAAAACCATCTTGTTGTTCAAACTAGAAGGACAGCGTGACTAACATGATACCATTGAATTATTGAAACCCGAGCTAGGGGTGGGTGAGGGGTGTAATCAATTTTATTTAAACACTATCAAATCTATTTTGTATCAAATTATTTACTTACCTCTGCAACAACTCATGCCGAGGCGGTCCTATAACATATAGAAGGCCCGCTAATATTCATCAGTGGGGCCCTGACCCCTATTAAAGGGACCACCCTCCAAAAGAGGTTTGGACATAGATATTCTGTATTCAAATCACCTATCTAAGTTAACGCAATATGATGAAGTATCGATAATGAAAGTTTTACAATAACTAACGGCCATGTTATATTTTATTATTTTCCGCATGTTTACCATATATCTCACACTACGAAATGTTTACTAGCAAACGATCTACACAACCAGAATAACACACACACTACACAACAATTCATACAAATCATATAGCACAAATGCATAACTGTAAAAGTAAAAGCGATATATGATAAAGACAAAAGTAAAGAGAAAGTAAAATATGACTATAACATGTAAATCGGACACGGATATGCAGAACGGTGTATTTAGTAGTGTTTTTTCGGGATCGAAAAAGACTTCCATCTTTGCCTAGCTTGGCCACTCCTGCGAGTATCCAACATCGAAGAGTTACTTTCACTAATGCAAACAGTCACGCGTTTCCGCGGAAGAAAACCTTATAAATGTGCAATGTACATTATTTTCTGACTACTATAGACTAGGTAATTGTCAGTTTCTTCCTTTTGGGTACAACACAAAACCCGTTATGTTTTATGTCCCGAGGGGGGGGGGGGGGGGGGGGGGGGGCTATGTCCAACATAACAAACCTTGTGTTTTCAAGTCCTAAGACACATAAACCAGCTAAGTCGGCTTACATTGATTTTCTACACTCAACTAAGAATTGATCGAGATCCTATATCTTAGCTAGAACCAATCTAACCACTTCACCAATGATTTTAAGGCGCATAAATTCATCCTTACAACAACCCACTCTCTAATGCAACCCAATCCAAAATATTATATCATCATTTCGATGCATTACAGCTCTATCTAAAAAGATTATAAAAAAGAAGAACATAGACGTATGGACTATATGTAACAAAATGTTACAAATGACTAACTAGCCTACGATAACTTCGGATTTGAAGATGATCCCGTGCAGTTCTTCCTATGCACTTAATGAAAAGGAGAAAGGATAGAAGATTTGATTCACATTTAAAACAAGATTAACCAAGTTGAATGATCAAAGAATATTAACGAGATTAGTAAGAGTCTAAAAAGAGAGAAGAAACTGAAAGAAAAATCATGCAAAATGTTATGAAAATAGTTGTGAGGTGACCCACATGATTTATAAGCCGAAAAACAGCTCGTCAGGAAACAGTACGGTTTCCAAGGATAATAAGGTGACTAGATGGCATCTTTCTTCATTTGCTCATGGGGGACATAGCCGTATTTAAGGGTCAGGCCCCGACAGACGCATTATAGTATTTTGTCTTAATAGTAGTAGACATATATTTTGTCTGGTGAAAAGAAAGTGACACTCTAATACCTAAACAAAAACAGGAACATTACCCTCTTTGTCTTTTGGGGGATAAAAATTACTACCAGCATTTGAATTTGAAATAATATACTAGCAAGCATATAAACATTTCCCATTATAATTCAACAATAATTATGTAATTTGGGACTTTTGAATTTATTTTTACTACAATTATAAAAAATGTGAAGTTTAAAGACTAAAAACTTATTTCTTTGATCATCTTAATCAAGTTTAATGTCTGTTTGTACATACCTTATGTGGAATTTAACGTCGGGTGGCAGAAAAAAATGTCAGTGTTGTTGACTTGAGACGTCGAGAGAATGTATTGATTAGACTTTGAGAAACAGTCGTGCAGATGTAGATTCATGTATGCATTGATGATTTTAAGATTACGAGTAACATAAGCGCACTTTTACGCTTACGTATTACATAGTCTAGCAATGTTTGTTTAGTACAGCCAACCATAAGAGAGTTAACAGTATAGATTAGATATTGTTAATATTTGCACTAATTAGGTTCCATCTTGTTGACAATGGGTTAGTAAGATTCCGCTCGGAGGAGATGCATAAATTCCATGGATGAAATCACAAGATACAATGGCAATAAAAGATTCACATAACTATTAAAAGAACTTTATGATTATAAATTAATAATGAAAAAAAAAAAAACAAACAAAAAAAAAAAAACATGCAATGAATACGTCAAAATCATATAACATTGCATACAGATAACCCTATAAAAGATGAAAAAATATAATGGAGAAGCTAACCTAATTGACATAAACTTAGGTGTATTTATACTAACTAGATTATGCCTTTGAGCTATTTCTTTTGGCTTTAATTACACTTGGCTACACGTATTCATCTATTACTAAGCTATTAATTAACAATTTGTCTCTTCAAGCTAGTACTTTTAATCTTGTATCTTCGAGTGACCAGAGGTGAGCTTGCTTCTATGTTTGGATCCACAATTAAGTGTTCCATAATAACAAATCTCCCCCTAGATGAGAGTCAGAGAAGATAACTACACAATCAGTTGGCTTTCACTCTTTAAGCTCGTTAGTGATGGGGGTAGCTTCACTTGTTGTGCTTTGGTAATTCAATCTTAACACCGATATTGATCAATGATCTTCTATTAGAAACTTGATGTAATGACTTGGATCAATGAAATCTTTGACTTGTTTCATAAGCTATATCTACTTTTACTCATGAATCTACTTTGTTCTTTCATTCACTTTGACTTTGCCATATAAAAATTACGTCATGATCTTTAACTCACAACGGCTCATATCTTTTTGGAATCGTATATATATAGACTAGTAGAAGTAGTTGATAATGAGATAGATCTTCTAATTACTTTAATCTCGCCAATAAACATCTTAGCTATATATGAAGAAAGAACATTGATTTTGGAGACTGAGAATATGTGGCGAGATAAAAGCTTTGATATTGTAAAGTAGCTTTAACTAGATTTATTCTGTCAGAAAATAATGGTAGTTGATAAGGATATTTGAGCATTGATACTTGCATCCGAAACAATTGAGTCCGTATTCCGCTATGATAATACATTAAGTTACACCAAACAAAAAAATTTGTTTTATGTAAAATCCACAGTAATGTGTTCTATGAAAACATTTTGTGAACTGCGCGACAAATAGGTTTTATATATTGAAGGAGACCGAGTATAGACGGAATACTCACATCTAGTAGTCGGTATACATTAATCAATAACCTCATAGATATTCCGTGGAGAGTATGAATCACAGATAATACCGTACGAATATTGTAGCCTAGTAGATCAGAACAATCATAGTAAAAAAAATTCGAGGATTCAATAAAAGAACCTTCTGACAGTTTCTTCTCGGCACGTGACAAGCTAAGTTCCTCTAAATACCTAAGTTATCACAGATATCTAAATGTTCGCGCGTTCTCCTAGACCAGTGATTTCGCGAAGAGACTACACACTATAAGTAATTTACTACTAATAGAATGGTTAATTGAGTGAGTCAATAACAGTTACTATCGTGGGCATTGACTATACCGTATAATTCTCTTTCAAGCTTATTACTTCTTTATATACAAATAAGTACCCGTGAAGCGCTGTGGCAAAATGATATTGAAAAACATTCGATAATGCTTATAAATTTGTTTGAAGGGGCTGTATATAATCAAAGTTTAATCAGAATGCTTCTGATGGATGTTTTCGAAATATATCCTGAATATATGAAGTATGCTTTGGGAAATCTCATAACCTTGTACAATAGTACATTTATGGAATACCACTTACTAGTGGGTGCTTAGGTCACGAAAGACCACAACAGGAATGAGGGCATTCATACTAAGACGATGAATAACCTTAGTTTGGTACATAACTATCTCTTCCTCAATCTCAGCATTCCCATAATATCTCACTTTCACGAACATGAAACAAAAGATTCTTTGTCATATTATCAGATAACTTGTTGTAAAACACAAACTTTGGTACTGACATTTTAGGATCATATTAACACTTATGCTACCCCGCACTACAGCATTTGCGTTGATAATCGAAATATGTTAGCACATGACATGGATAGGACTTAGACTGCATTTTAGGAATCAATCGAAATCATTAATTATCCGTTTTAAAACAAGTTTAGATCACATTCTGCTCCGCCCGATCAAAAAGTATGACTAAACTCCTTGTGATGGTTTTGATCTAGAATGGACCTAAAATGTATCAAATCTCCCTCAAAGTATGAGTGTGAGGTGAAAATAGCACAAAATCAATGAGTAATAGAAACAAGAGACCATTATGAAAACCCGGAAGTACAGGAATTTGATCCTGCAATCTGTCTTGAATACTCTACTAACGGTTAGGGTCGTGGTCACATATTTACTTTTCACAATAGAATCAGCAACAAGTACATCCTTTGACTCCCTGCAAAACTGTTGTGAAACCTTGATTCTCCTCCTCAAAAATCAAATGACCCAGTCTACAGTTTGAGATTCTATATTTACCCAACCATGTTTGATAAAAAAAGTGTTTATGAGAAAATGGTTCATTAGCTTATACAACTTTCATTGTCTGTAAAGAAATAATGCACATTGGAAACCGTACACAAATCTCTGGGTATAAACCAGGTTACATGTTTTTTCGTATAATAACTGGGCAACTATAATACTCTAAATAAGACTAATTTCACTTTAATAATATGACATGATACACATGTGAAACACGTGGTCCTCGCATGTTGCACCAGACTCATCCTGAGTTCATTTCAGAGTCTACTGGTAGACTTTATATTATATGTTTAACTGCTAAAGCATTTTGAAAAGTATTTTAATGTAGGGTCAAGTAGTGTTGAGCGAAGCGCTCACTCCGGAAGAGCCTTCGTAAGAAAAATTCACGCCATGTTGAGTAATTTTGTCTGCCCACAAAATACGAAACTCAACTACTTCCTTTCACCATGCTCTTTGATAAAGTGTTGACGTATATTCAATGTGCTTGAGGCGCCGAGTGTTGAACACTATTACAGATAGAGCAATAGGCACTTTGATGATGCACAATACACAAGAATTTGTTAATATGCAAATCCATAGTCTTGCAGTTGAGAACGCATCCATAGAGATTTTAGTACAAGCATCTAATAGGGCGATGTATTACAGCCTCTGTAGTGAATACATGGCGGTACTTTTCTACTGCTTTTTGGATAGACACAGCTAACAAGTCGTATGTCCACTAGAATTGAGCTGAACCAGAAATACTTCTCCGAGTGTCATGACATCACTAGGCATAGTCAGACATGCTGCAAAAGCTTTTAGATTCAAATAAAGCCGGAGTCTTTTTCGGATACTCTCATTTTCAACTCTCCACTGTGAATGGTTCCTTTAAGAGTTCTCGAAAGATTCCGTTCTTAAATAGCAGTGAGGTGCATTCTAGTAGGGCATTAGCTTGGTATCGTAGCACACATAAAACATCAATACATGTACAGGTCTAGATGCACTAAATACATAAGTATAGATAGCCACCCAACTATGTACGAAATCGTGTAGGATCAATTAGTCTTTACCTCCTTATGCTTCACATCAAGGTTGGGAGCGCCCGCCATTGGAGTGTTAATGGGGTGTGGCAGTTAACAAAAAAAGAAAAAAAAAAAGAGTCAACCAAACTTTTTTCAAAGATTTCCTGAGCATATTGGATTGGTATTGATAAAGATGCTCTGGGCATTTTGAGAAACTTTGTAATCACTATTCAACAAGAATGACATTTGTCCCATTCTATCTGACATCTTGCAAGGTTGAGTCATTCAAAAGGCAAATAATTTTTGCAGGCTTGGGTTAGTAGAGCAAAGATAATAGCATCTACATATATTTGTACTAGTAAGAAGATGTTTGCCTGCTTTTTCTCGTGTAAGAGTGAGGATCGACCACAAATAAGCTTTCTGTATAATTTCACTTGATCTTGAAATGAGAAACAGGTTTGCTGACTGAGCGCTTGTCATTCTCCAGACTCATCACGTGTAGCTGTCTTAAGCGCTTATAGGAGGCTTCTTCGATCGTAACACTTACTGACAGATGGATGCCTGGATCACAAATCCTTCTGGTTGACTAACATAGACAACTCATTCAGTTCGCTCGTTGCGGAACGGATGGTATATCACATACCACGTCTCATACTAATTTTTTTTACTGAAAGATGACTCATTGTTTTCATACTTTGCTTAGCAGATCCGAGCAATGAGAGTCTAATCAGGGCTTCTAATCTAGCAACCTGGTGGCAAATGATTCCTCAAATCAATACCGGCAGCTTCCTGACAATATCCTTTCGTCCACTAACCGTCAGCTTCTGTTCTTCAAACGTCTACATAGTACATATTCAACTTATAATTTGAAATCGGCATATTGAGACGGGATGATAAGAATAATTATCATGGACTTAGGTACAAGTATCCAAAAATAACCATCTAGATATGTTCAAATCTCAATGAATTTCTACCTGGCAATAGCTACTCAATCGCAGTGAGCAACAGTGCTCTAAATGGCTTGCTGTATAGTCTTTGGGGTTCAACATAAGAGTATAAATTCAATTGAAGTAACTACACATTGCATCGATCGGTTTCTAGCTACTTTCTGGATAGAATGACAGTGTCGGATCTATTAATATCCCCAATACATAGTTTTCAGGCGGATAGTGCTTGAGTCATTTTTTTGTGGGCACGTGAGGTAAATGGTTGTTTGGGAGTAAACAACGAGATATTAAGACTAGAGTTGGTAAGGACGATGGCTAGACTGAAAAACGCGATCTCTCGCCGGAGCGCATCATAGAGTATCAAACACATAACTTCGAACATGATGCGTAACAGTTCGTTTCAACTTTTCATGAATTACTAGTCCTGGTAGAAGGATATTTGACTGAGGTAAAATGTAGTTTTCAGAGTACTGCAGGATATATCCGCCGATTCTAGAGATACACTGTTGTGGACAGGATAGACCATATAGGCGATATCCAGAGTGCCCAAGGTGCAGCAGGAACATGAACGCGGAGATATATCTACGGGAAACACACCAGAAAGTGTGACTCAGAAACAACTCATCATCATGCAAACATTAGAAATTAAATACGTCTACACTGATTTCTTTGTAGGAAGCAGGGGTACACTAGGGAAATTCTGGATCTTTATCACTAGTAGGACAGAACGGACCTGCGTCCTGACTCAAGATAAGGCAGAAGTTCGCCAAGTCTAGTAACTTGTTTGATCACAGAAAGTCATTTTGTTAGGAGGGCGAGGCCTAGAACATTGGTTTGAACAGAAACGTCCAAAGCCTTCAGGTAAGGTTCATCGAATGCCAACAATGAAAGGCAGTTTGTCTCTGATCATCTCCAGCTCATTTGTTGTAATGATTCGGTAACGCCTTGCTTGGTGGGGTGCATAGCCAACATAAAATACTATATCATCTCTTTCGGCCTTGAGTTTTACGCAAACATAACTACTTGAGATCACTTAGGTAGGTATAATCCCCAGCACAGAGATTCCAAACACATGGATAGTATTGAGATGTAACGAGGCTTTCTTTCGCTTTACCAGGCAGTTCACATTATGAGAGTTGCTAATTCCAATGAAGCGTGTGTACAAAGAGATCGATTAAAAGATAAAACACCGCAGTGGCTACAGCTATACAGCTACCAAGTAGGAAACAGTGAGCTAATTCGCAAAGATGATTCCAGGCATAAGCTACGAGCAGCTTTCCTTCATAAAAGAGTTCAGTTCGCGTCTTTCACGATAACCACAAACTGCTGTTTTCGTGTTAGTGGAGACCGAAGGTACTGCTCGTTTATGAGCAAATACCAACCCTCTCAAACCATTCCGTACGGAGTGTCTTTTAACTTGACCTCTTTAAAACTCCGTTCCTTTACTGTTCTGACGAACGAACAGTAGATGTACATTAATGGGGCTTGTTGATGCATCTTCCACAATAACTATCTCATCACATACTGAGGAGTTATCTATGCTTTTGTTCGAAGAAATCTATTAAACCATACACAGTTCCCAAATCTGGTGTAAATCATAATCCACCAATATCACCATAACATACTTCCTTATCCGTTGATAACTGTTCCGTTCGTGTCATTGGTCCTACAGACTAGTCTGTAGTCCATATGTAGAGTATGAGAAGAACTTCAGTATTGGTGTTCTTCTCGCCTCTTACAGTGGATGTGATGTGGTCATTTCTTGCATTGGGGGGGTTACCTAGCTGACAAGATGGCTACTAATATTGGTCTTTGTCATATTTCAGGTCATGGGTAAAGCCTCCTGACTAGATTTTCCCGAGCCAATTCGTTCAAAAGTCACCCGAAATTGCGACGATGATCAATCCAAATGGTTGATGCCATAAAACCGAATGAAGGACATTCGTGAAAACAGTAGCTTTAGTCACTTGCAAGCAAAACTGCGTGAAGCTAGACCTCATATCATTCAGAGAGAAATGGAGTAGCTAGAGTTGGTTTGTATCCGTGAACGCTTAGAGTAGATCCACATATCGAGTTGGCGGAGTGTGAGAAGACATGCTGGTACGAAAGCCACTTCTACACTCCATCATCTCACAAATCTGACCAATACCGAGAATAAGGTTGTGGCTTGAGTCCTTCGAACATAGTAGACTTCGAGAGATGATAGTGTCACCCATTTATAAATCACTATAGCCAAACCATGGATCGCGGTAGCATATTACAATGTCGTTTGTCTCTATAACATCTCATAGTCTCCAATAAGCACTTTTCACAAAAGTTTATAAGAGCCGCTCGGAACAAAAGATCACGACGGCACCTATGTCTATGAACATCCAAATCTTTCCAAGATACCCATAGCTTTACAAATTTGTACTACCTGCATAACTACAAACATTTAACGAGTGATAGGATTGCCCTGAAGGGTTCCGTTTAGTTAATATCAAAGAGATACAGAGGATCCTTTGGAACACATATGACGCTATTTTACGATCAACATACGTTAATGTCTGTAAACTAGAGACCATTAGTTATTTGGGGCTAGAAACTAGCACTCAGGGGTAGTATCTATAGGCATATAATACATGAGGTTCCACGATCCTAATTAAAGATACATATCGTCAAATAATGAGAAAAGCCCTTCAAGTATGGGCTTCCACTGTAGACTTTGCGGATTAGCGACAAGTTTGCTAATTGTTTCCCAGACTCTTTTATAAAGGTTTCACCAACATTCTTACTGGTGATATGTCACATTCTATCTATCTCTTGGGTTGGTGATTTTTTCGGTTAAGACGCTACGTCTAGGTTGGGGATTAATCATTCAAACAAATCAGTCACACCATACCCAAGAAATCATTATGATTAGAAAAACCAAAGATTTGTTACACTCATCAACAAACATTTGAAACAGAATGTTTTAACAAGCAATTTAGAATCACACTGATATTCTTTTTACAAAGTCCTATGGTGTGAGTCTCTATTTCTCATCCTTTCTCAGCATTCACATTCATCTATAGGCCGACAATAGAACTATGATTCGGAGGGCTCTCTTAGGCCACTGGTTTGCTGAGTTCTAAAGTGGGTTTTACTCCCTGTAGACATAGGTATCTCATCACACTTATTGCTTATTAGGATGCACTACTGGTTTTTGAGTTGGAGTTTGAGTGAAAGAGTCTGGGGTATCACACCTGACAAAGTTACTTGCTTCTTCTTAGAGTACGAGGTTGGTTTTGACCCGTTAGCTTCTGTTTGGGGTGGACATCCTTAGAACGCTAAGTGGTACATTCCTGGAGCAAAAGCACTTTGGGAGTGTTTTTTTTTGTTTTTTTGTCTACAGTAGGTTTGATAGGTCATCGTATCTTTTGTCTGCAATCGCAGTCACTTGGGCTTTCAAGCTTGGTAATTTTCGAGCAGTGCAGGCATCTTAAGCTTTTCATGTACGTCATTGCATGATCGAAGTAAATCGCCTTTTGACATTCCATTCATTTTTTACCTTCTTTCAGACTCACTAGTTCTACCTTAAGGCCTATCCTAGCTGAATCCAAAGGGAGGTAATTGATCTTCAATAACTCATTCTCTATCATTTCTTATTTTTTTTGTTTCCTATGCTCTGTTGGTTTCTTACTAACTACTGTCTTAGTGTACCAATACCTTTCAACACTTTAATGTTTGACCTGAGGCTATCTAAAATTCCTCCGTGATAGTGTCCCATTTCCCTTGAAGCTGTTTTTCTAACTTGTTAATTTTCAAATTGCAATGCAAGGCACTAGAATGATGTCAATGCACTGTTTATAGTTTTTGAGAATTTAAGTTGTAAATCATAGGTTTCTTTTAGTAAAGTGAGAGTTACCGTTCCTTCTCAGATATCAATGAACGCATCTTTTTGTTGTTTTAAAAACTTCAGCTTCAAGTTCACGACTTTAGTGTGTTCCCTAATCGGCACCTGCAGATCTAAGAGATCTTCGCAAAGGCAATTTCGAACTAGTGGAGGCTACACACTATCGCCTATGGAATAACAGTAAAGCACAATTAAGAGCAGAATATTTTCGATTCAAAGCACTAGGTACAGGGGCATTAAGCAATCGATTTTTTGATAAATAGATTTGATCATTACTCTTATGTCAGGTCTTGTTAATCAAGAACACATGTTCATTACTCCGCCTCAGCAATCATCAAAAATCATGTCAAATTCTCATATCATCTTTAGAAATAATGTATCATTTACTGTCTAGTTGTAGTATCCATGTTTTTTGAAACATGGTCGCTAAAAAGTACCCAGTTGTTGTTGGCAACAAACTGTTTTGCATATCATAACTATCACCATTCCTGAAACATCAATTCTGGTTTTGTAAGTGGTTCTTTCTGTTATGAATACATTCTATTGAGGAAAAACAGCATACACTTTTATAAAAGACTCATTCGGCTAGAAAATTCGACAAACTGACTTGGAGGTCGAACTTATGAATAAAGGGAGTGAGCAAGGACAGATATTAGAGAGTATAGCTAAGTTTGACAAGTCACAGTTACATTTGGCAGGAATGCAATACAGCCTAGTTTCAACGATGGGACAGATTCCTATGTTGAGAGAACAAACATAAGAGCATTTATTAGGCTTTCATATGAAGCCATTCGCGGGTCGATAACATGGCCTGGTTTTTCGGTTCATTTCTCTTTTCATAGCTAAACAACTTGGTGAAAGCCAATTACTGCGCATCTTCAGCTATCCATCCCAAATAAAAAATAACTAACTGGGTGGTGAGTAGGATCAAAAGGGTAATCAGCATCATACAAACAGGATTGATGAGCAACACAATGCTATGCCAAATAAACTACGACCTGGGTATCGAGTGCCTAGGATGTTCCTTGTGGCAAGTCATTGATTGCTTTTTAGTTCTTTGAAACAGCATGGAATAGTTTGTGTTGAGCATGTTAAAATCTTTGCAACAATAAAATCTCGTGCAACTCTTGTTAGCAATTCTTTAAACAAACTATTTTCAATATCTAGATAACATATCTGCTAAAAGATCCTTTTCCTCAAAGAAAAAATCTTATCTTTACAGATTGTATAATAATGCAAATTGATTTTTCTATTCCTGAAAGAGTGGATTTTAAGCACAATCATAATTTTCTTGCACAAGTTCAGCTGTTACGCTTGTTTACGCTGATATCTACATAGTGGCTTTGTTTTCCAGTCATAACTTTGTGTTCAAGATCCAGATTTGTACGCTTAGAGGTATACTAGACGATAAATTTCTTTGGCTTGCATTGAGAAAGCTCATTTTTTAAGTCAGACTTTCCAAGCTATTTATTCTGGTTAAAACCATAGCATGTCCTGTCTATTTGGTTGCAAGTCAGTTCAGATAGCAATACCATAGAAACTATTATCGTATTATGAGTCAGATAGAGACCTCACGTTGAACATTTGGGCATCGGTGTCAAAGAAATGATACATGAATTACGGGATCGTATTTGTCATCATCTGGCAGTCTCAGCATCGGAATCTAAAATGTTCTTCCCTTGGTGGATCTCTATTGCTTATTAATCTTTTATTGTTACTCCAGTCAAAAAATTACTTACTTACATAAATATCTATTTGGTCTCTATCGTCTTTTATCTAATATTTTTACCCCACTCACACCCTTTGCCCCCAGTTCACCTCGCCCGCCCCGCCCATTAGCTTTATAGAAGAGCCCCTTCCCTCCCGCACCCCTCCCCTCCCTGTTCTAAGAGTTTGCCTCTCCACCTCTTCGTTTCGCACCCCTCCCCCCCACTCCCCTTAATCGCCGCCCATCTACTCCCCTGCCCTCCCCCGTCCCACTCTCCCCCTTCTCCACCCGCCCAAACCTCTCCTCCCCCCTCACTCCAACCCCTCCCCCCCCCCCCAGCGTTAAGCGGCTCCAATGCAAAAAGAAACAAGCTCCCCTAACAAAAAAAATTCTCCACGCCAAACGCGGAAGCGATCGACCAAACTGCCAAAACTGCGATGACAGCTGGAGGGAAATAAGACGCACAAGGCCAACCACGGTATTTAAGCACTCAGTGCAAGTTGTCCACACGGCCCCCCGCCAAGAAGTAAGAACAAGAAGGACAGATGCCCCCTGAATCGGACGACATCCGAAGCGTTGCGGCTAATCCTAAACCCGTTGTAGGGAATGTCAACAACCTTTTTTATTATATGACTCAACAGCAGTAAATAATATGTATTTGAAGAGTGAGAATATTGAAAGTGCCCATGTATTTGGTAATGTGTGTCACTAAAGTGAGTTGAGTGAGGGGGAAACAATGATTTTTATAAATTCCAGCCGTTTCAGGGGTGTAAAATGAAAAAAACTTTAATTATAATTTTTATTTTTAAAAACTACTAGCCGAACGGGGGGATTAAAAAGAAATCTTTTCAAAATTGGGGAGGAAAGGGTAAAATATAAACAAACAGTTTTAGGGGGGTAAAATGAACTTTATTTAAAAAAAACCCCCAACGCGCGTTGGCCGGCCAACGCCGTTAGGCAACGCCGGAAAACGATGTAGTAACGCCGGCCACCGCCGTTGCCGGCGTTACTACACCTAACGCTCTTATAGAGTGATTCTATAGTTAACAAGAAAACAAGTTTACGTAAATTCAGATTTGAACAAAACAAATTAACATGATCGCTATATCTATCAGTTGTTGTCGAGTCACGTACCATAATTGGTACAATGCTGCCCAACTCTTGGCCATATGCATATTTCAAACTCAATCAACTTTAGGAAGATATACCAAAGGACCAAAGTAACTTTGTTAACCTTTAGTCGAGGAAAGTAGACACAAAAAGATCCAAAACAATAACATTTGACACCAGATTATCTCATTATCTGATCACCATACGCGATGAAGTGTCACTGAATCAGATGTTTGTAACAAAGCAAACTTTTCTTTAGATGACGATTAGCTCAAAAAGCAAGGTCTTTCCAACTTTTTCGAAGCTTTCATAGCCAATAAGTTTGGGCTTTTTGCATAAACTCAACCAAATTTTAGTATGTTGTCTTAAAGGCTCAAGTTTCTTGATTCATATAATGAGAGTTGATCATATGATTACGCGGTTTATTTTTCATAAACAAGAGTTTGCTGTGCAAAGTTGTTTAAAAAAAAGTATATATGCAAAGCATCTATATGTTAGTTAAATTGAGACCAATACCATGTCCCCAATTATGAAGTATCTAGATTCTGCATAGTTTGTGATATTCTCAATCTTAGCTTCTACCATAGTTGTCTTGGATCTATCCAATACAACTAAACCTTAAATCAAGCTAAGGAGTATAAGATCTGTTCATTGGGATCAACAAGTGGTATCAGAGCTTGTTGTGAAGCTTTAAATAAGAAAAAACAAACAATATATACTAGATATATTTCTCAGTAATAAGATGGAGGCAGGAACTACTTCTCCAACTCTGACTGCAAGACTTCCTATCCTCAACCCAGGGGAATATGATCTCTGGTTAATGAAGATAGAACAATACTTTCTCATAACTGATTACTCTCGCTGGGAAGTAATTCTGAATGGTACACAAAGTGCAGAAGAGAACTGTGGAGAAGGTTGAGCAAGGGGAAGGGGGGGGGAATATGAACCACCTTCTGCAGAAGAAAAAGCAGGACAAGAGGAATGGAGATGAAAGCTAGAGGAACCTGTGAAGACACTCCAATAAGGATCAACTGAAGTTACGATCATATAAAGATGCAAAAATGATCATGAAGACCATAGAGAAGAGGTATGGAGGAAACAAGGAATCTAAGAAAGTTCAGAGAACTCTACTCAAGCAACAATATGAGAACTTTACAGGATCAAGTTCAGAAATAAAGGATCAAACTTTGATAGGTTGCAAAAACTTATTAGTCAGTTGGAGATTAAGGCGAAGTTATTGCACAAGAGGACATGAACTTAAAACTGTTGAGAAGTCTTCCATCTGAATGGAAGACTCGTGCTTTGATCTGGAGGAACAAAGAGGAAATAAAGACCATCAGTTTGGATGACTCATCACAACAGCTTAAAGAAAAAATATAATGAACCATGAACTTATAGGATCATCAAGTACAAGCCAAAATCTACAAAATGTGGCTTTTGTATCCTCCAACAGCACTAACAGCAACAACAACAGCAGCATAAATGAAGCATATAACACTAGCTAGGAGTTAGTGCTGCTCATTACGCGAAGTAATCCAGCATCTGGAGATAACCTAGTGATGCTGTGATCTTGCTTTTCCTACAGTCAGTCCAAATTCTCTCAACTTGCACGAGAGGATCTGGAGAACTAATTGATACCTGATGACCTAGATAAATGGAATTGACAGATGGAAAATGGCCATGCTGACAATAGAGCTAGGAGATTACAGGACAGGTAGAAGTTGGATGTAAATGGTCAAAGAGTTGGATTTGACAGGTCTAAAGTGGAGTGCTACAATTGTCATAAAAATGGTCACTTTGCAAGAGAATGTAGAGCTCCTAGAAATTAGAAAAACAGAGAAAGAGAGAATAGTAGAAGAACTGTGACAGTGGAAACTCCCACTGAAAATGCCTTGGTTGCTCAAGATGGAATTGGAGGGTATGATTGGAGCTACCAAGCTGAAGAAGAGCATCCTACAAACTATGCATTAATGACATATACATCTTCAGGAAGTTCTTCCAGTTCAGATTATGAGGTAGATTATTATTCTAAATCATGTGTAAAAGCTTATGCTACTCTCAAAGAACAATATGATAGTTTGTCTTCAGATTACAAAAAGTCTCAATTTAATTTAGTATCTTATAAAGCAGGTTTAGAATCAGTAGAAGCTAGACTAGCTTACAATAAAAAAAATGAGGTTGTGTTTGAAGAGAGCATTAATGTTTTAAACCTTGAAGTTAAACTAAGAGATAATGCTTTAGTTGAAAACAAAAAGATATTGGAAAAAGCAGAAAAAGAGAGAGATGAGTTAAAACTAACATTAGAGAAGTTTCAAATTTCATCTAAATCTTTGAACAATTTGCTAGAAAGTCTAAGTATGTGACAAGTTTAAAACATGACTAGGATATAATGCAGCTTCTCCTGCAGTAGAAAGTTTTGTGAATTCATCTGTAATATTAGAAAATCAGGAGTATAATAAGTCCAAATCTAATAAG
This sequence comes from Tanacetum coccineum, assembly GCA_026074375.1. Taxonomy (NCBI): domain Eukaryota; kingdom Viridiplantae; phylum Streptophyta; class Magnoliopsida; order Asterales; family Asteraceae; genus Tanacetum; species Tanacetum coccineum. The sequence goes on along the minus strand of BQNB010007780.1, from coordinate 65,468 downwards.
GGATATCATGCAGATTCCTTCCCCTCCTCCTCCTCTCTCCTCCGCTCCCCCTCACCACCCACCAATTTAAAAAATATACGCACACATCCCCCTCCACCCCCTCCCCCTCCTCCCACAACAATAAATCCCAATCACCCCCCAGAAGCCAAACCAACCTATCCGTCCACCCTCCTTCCCCCCCACACCCACCAACGCACATGCAGTTCCTGTTCCTCCTCCCCTCCTCCACCTCCCCCTTCCCCTCCCCCCTCCTTCCCCCCGCCCATCCCACCCCCCCTCCCTCATCCCCCACAGAACACACACACCCACCTTACACAAGGACTTCATTACTCCCTCCAAACCTGATCTAATGTTTATGGATGAAATAGTTGAAAGTGAGAATATAGATGTTATTACTGTTGTTACACCTAGTATTGTTAAGAAAGTTGAGTCAAATCATGAGTCTGCTGATGTAAAAAATAATAGTAATGCAGTATAACCTAAAATTGTTAGGAAAAACAGCTTTAGACCTCCAGTCATTAAGGATTGGAATTCTGATGATGATAGTGAGGTAGAATTTATACCTAATGTTAAGGATAAAACTGTTAGACCTAGCACTGAAAAAATAAAATTTGTTAAGTCTGCTAGGGAAACTATAGGGAAGGTAGAAACACCTAAACAATACAAACACTATCCTTGAGGGAACCAAAGAAACTAGAACAATCTTATGTCCCAAAGACTAGGAAGTAACTTTAAAATGATAAATAAAGCTTGTTTTGTTTGTGGTAGTTTTGAGCATCTTCATTATGTGCGTGATAAAAAGGTTATAAAACCAGTGTGGAACAACTCAAGTAGGGTAAATCACAAGTACTCTGCTAATAAAATGACTCACCCTCACCCTAATAGAAGATTTGTTCCACAAGCAGTATTAACCAGGTCTGGCAAAATTAATACTGCTAGTGCAAGTGTTAATATTGTTGTCAGACCAGTTAATACTGCTGGCTCAAAACCAACAGTGAATCATCCTAGACCAATATTAAATGCTTACAAAAAGGGATATTCACAAGTCATAAAGCCATTTAACAAGTATTCAACAAACAAAAACAGTATCTTCAATAAAAAGGTTAATATTGTCAGGGTAAAAGATACTACTACTAGGGATATAATAGTAGTAAGTGAAAACAAGGGAAAAGGGGCTAATGATGTTAAGGCCTCAGCATGCTGGGTTTGGAAAGCCAAAAATAGTAGTGCATCAAATACTTTTAAGAAATATTCTTACATTGATGCACGAGGCAGATCCAAGTCTATAATGGCTTGGATCCCCAAAAGAGCCTAATTCTCTTATTTTATGTGTAGGGCAACCCATAGCAGAAGGAGTACAGGGAAAAGGAGTATTTGACAGTGGTTGTTCTAGGCACATGACATGAAACAAATGCTATCTTACTGAGTATGAAGATTATGATGGTGGATTTGTTTCCTTTAGAGATGGTAAAGATAGAATTTCAGTTAAAGGTAAAATCAAATATGGAACATTGGTTTTTGATGATGTGTATTTTTGTAAGGAGCTTAAGTATAACCTGTTAAGTGTGTTACAAATTTGTGGCAAAAAGAACAATGTTCTTTTTACTAACACTGAATGTCTAGTCTTATCTTTTGACTTTAAGCTACTTGATGAAAGTCAAGTCTTGCTGAGAGTTCCAAGAAAGGATAACATTTACAGTGTTGACCTAAAGAGTGTTGTTCCCACTAAAGGTTTAACTTGCCTCTTTTCTAAGGTCATAATTAATGAATCTAATTTATGGCATAGGAGGCTTGGTCACATAAACTTTAAAAACATGAACAAACTTGTGAGGGGAAACCTTGTTAGAGGTTTGCCTTCAAAGATTTTTGAAAATGACCATTCTTGTATTGCTTGTCAAAAAGGAAAGCAACACAAAGCCTTCTGTAAGGCTAAACTTGTAAACTCAATCAGCAAACCCTTACATATGCTTAATATGAACCTATTTGGTCTTACAAATGTTAAGAGTTTAATGAAAAAGTCTTATTGCCTAGTTGTCACTGATGACTTTAGTAGATTTTCTTGGGTATTCTTTTTGGCCACTAAGGATGAAACAAGTGGGATTTTAAAAACCTTCATAACAGAAATAGAAAATCAACTAGACTATAAAGTAAAAGTTATCAGAAGTGAAAATGGAACTGAGTTCAAAAATAGTGTAATGAGTCAGTTCTATGAAATGAAGGGTATTAAGAGGGAATTCAGTATTGCTAGGACTTCTCAGCAGAATGGTGTTGCTGAGAGGAAAAATAGAACACTAATAGAGGCTGTAAGAACTATGTTAGTTAACTCTAAGTTGCCAACCACCTTTTGGGCTGAAGCAGTTAATACTACTTGCTATGTGCTAAATAGGGTCTTAGTCATTAAGCCTAATTCCAAGAAACCTTATGAACTTATTCATGGAAGAACACCATTGATAGACTTCATAAAACCTTTTGGGTATCCTGTTACCATCTTAAATATCAGGGATCATCTAGGCAAGTTTGATGGAAAAGCTAATGAGGGATTTTTTGTTGGGTACTCTGTGGTTAGCAAGGCTATTAGAGTATTTAACAAGAGGACCAGGATAGTTGAAGATACCTTAACCATTAGATTTCTTAAAAATGTACCTAATGTGACAGGAAATGGACCAGACTAGCTTTTTGCAGTTGATTCTTTGTCAAAATCTATGAACTATGTGCCAGTTGTTGCAGGAAATCAAACTAATGGTATTGCAAGAACTAAAGATAATATTGTTGCAGGTCAAGCTAAAAAGAAGACAGATCCTGAATAAGAGTACATCCTAATACCTATCTGCACAACTGATCCATTAATCTCTCAAGGTCCTAAGAATAATGAAGAAGATGCTGGAGTGAGGCTTACAGAAGTGGATGAAAGTGAAGCTTCAAATAAAGATGGGAAGGATGAACAAGACTCAAGAAGTGAGTTTGAAAGGCTACTTCAACAAGAAAAGCAGACTGAACATCCTAACAGCACTAATAGTATTAATACTATTAGTACACCTGTTAGTACTGCTGAACCATCTTCTACTAATGATGCTCCATCATCACTAGTTAATGCTGCTAAAACTTCTGAGGAACATCTATTTGAACAATTTTCTCCTTTCAAAAATGCATTTACTCTTCCAGATTTTCCAAATGTGTCTCTAATGAATGATAACACTAGAATTTTTGCTGGTGCATATGATGATGAAGATGTGGGTAGACAGGCTAACCTTAACAACTTGGAGACAACCATAAATGTCAGTTCTATTCCCACAACAAGAATTAACAAAGATCATCCAATTGAACTAATAATTAGAGACTTGCACTCAGCTCTACTAACAAGAAGGATGTTACAACAAAATCTTAAAGAACATTGTTTGGTGAGCTACATTAATAAGCAGAGAAGAACAAATCATAAAGATTATCAGAACTGCTTGTTTGCCTATTTTCTCTATCAAAAGGAACCTAAGAAGGTGATTTAAGCTCTAGAAGATCCAAGCTAGATAGAAGCAATGCAAGAGGAGCTTCTACAATTTGAACTTCAGAAGGTTTGGACACTAGTTGATCTACATAATGGCAAGAGGGCCATTGGAACAAAATGGGTATTAAAAAATAAGAAAGATGAGAGAGGAATTGTTGTTAGAAACAAGGCAAGACTGGTTGCACAAGGTTACACCCAAGAAGAAGGCATTGATTATGATGAGGTTTTTGCTCTTGTTGCTAGGATAGAAGCAATCAGGTTATTTTTGGCCTATGCATCATATATGGGGTTCATTGTGTACCAGATAGATGTGAACAGTGCCTTCTTATATGGTACTATTGAAGAGGAGGTATATGTTTGCCAACCTCCTGGTTTTGAAGATCCACATTTCCCTGATAAAGTCTATAAGGTAGAAAAAGATTTGTATGGTTTACATCAAGCTCTTAGAGCCTGGGATGAGACCCTATCTACCTACCTTTTGGAAAATGAATTTAGAAGAGGCACCATTGATAAGACATTGTTCATCAAGAAGGACAAGAGTGACATCCTGTTAGTGTAAGTATATGTAGATGACATTATCTTTGGGTCTACAAAGAAGACTTTATGTCTTGAGTTTGAACAGATGATGCATAAGAGATTCCAGATAAGTTCTATGGGGGAGTTCACCTTCTTTTTAGGTCTGCAAGTACAACAGAAAGAGGATGGAATCTTCATCAGCCAAGACAAGTATGTGGCTGATATTATAAAAAAGTTTGGTTATGGCACTGTAAAGACAGTAAGCACACCTATGGAACCTAACAAGGCATTAGTCAAGGATAAAGGAGCTGATAATGTGGATGTTCATTTATACAGATTAATGATTGGATCATTGATGTACCTAATGACTTCTAGGCCAGACATAATTTTTGCTGTATGTGCTTATGCAAGGTTTCAAGTTACACCTAAAACCTCATATCTTCATGCTATGAAAAGGATCTTTAGATACTTGAAAGATCAACCTAAATTAGGCCTTTGGTATCCTAGAGATTCACCATTTGACTTGGAAGCCTTTTCAAATAGTGACTATACTGGTGCTAGTCTTGACAGGAAATCCACAACAGGAGGTTGTCAATTTCTTGGCAAGAGATTAATTTCATGAACACCAAGATTTACATTGATAATGAAAGCACAATTTGCATTATGAAGAATCTAAAGTTTCATGCTAAAACCAAGCACATTGAGATAAGACATCATTTCATAAGAGATTCTTATGAGAAGAGGCTCATTCAAGTAATCAAGGTACATTTAGATCATAATGTTGCAGATCTTCTCACAAAGGCATTTGATGTTAGCAGGTTTAACTTTCTAATTGCTAGCATTGGATTACTTAATCTCTAAGGATGTGTTTGTTTAAAATGTATTTGGAAGTAAAAACTGGTAGTTGTAAGATTAATGCTGCTAGGCAAGTTTTTGTATTGCTAGGCAAAATGTTAAAACTGCTAAGTATAATTAGTACTGCTAGTTATACTTGAATCTGCTAGTTAAAACTATTAGTCATAATTAAAACTGGTAAACAAGAAAATACTTTGGATTGTATATTCTTGGTTTTGAACTAACATTTGTAGGCTAAGCATATTGAGCACTTGGTATTAGATGCTAAACCTTTGAAGTATTGTTTGAGGGGAGGCTAATTATGTCAATATGCAATCAAGAATGGTTGGAAGGACATGCAACATCAAAAGAGGTCGGGACACTAAGATACCCTAATCTGGTGGTCCCCCTGTAAAGGTTGGTGATGAGGCTGTCCATAAGGAGTTGGGTGATAGAATGGAAAGGGCTGCCACTACTGATTCTAGCTTAGAAGCAGAGCAGGACAATGGAAACATCAATAAGACTCAATCTATGGCAACAGTTAATGAGCTAAATCCTTAGGTAACTAGTTCAGGTAGTGGTCCTAGGTGCCAAGTTACCATATTGGAGTTGCAGATGCTCAAACTAGGTTTGAGGCTGCATCTAAATAGTCCAATGATCTACCTCTCTCAAGAGTTAACACACTTAGAAGTGGGGAGGATAGTATGAAACTAATGGAATTGATGGCACATTGTACAAAACTGTCTGAATTGGTGAGAAAAAAAAGAGAATTAGTAAGCTGAAAAACAGAAAGAGAGATGTGTGAAATAAAAATAGAAAGAGTGATGAGTAAGAAAAAGAATTGAAAGAAAAGTGAGAATAAAAATAGAAAAAGAGATTGTGAGAGTCAAAATTGGTGATGGAAATGCTTTTTGGATGAAATTGAGGTTAAAACTGGTATCTCAAAGTTAGTACTGCTGGGCATTACTTAGTACTGCTAGCATTGCGATTCCCAGCCCCCTTAGCTTATTATTTTATATATATCTATATTATTATTTTATATATATCTATATATATTATTTATAAAGGGTTCCGCTCGGCTAAATAGTGGCCATGTTTTAGTACTGCTAGACTTAAAATTAGTACTGTTAGGATAAAATTAGTACTGTTGGGTGATCGTTTATACTATTTGAGGCATAATAGAATTTCCTTCACTAAATATAGCCGTTGCGAAATTTCCACCAACTACTTCGTCTATAGGTTTGACTAATTGGAGAATTCATGATCTTTCTATAAATTCATAAGATTTATTTAAGATAGGTATAAATTTTATTCAGTCGGTCCAATTAAAAACCTTAAATACTCTCTCTTATCTCAATTACCTCTATCAAACACACATACTCTCATCCATGATCATATACCAGAACCTTAATTAACCTTCTTTACATCAAATGGCGAATTTAGACTTTTGCGACAAGCACAACATGATTGCCTACTTACATAAGTCAGAAGGAAGTGAAGGGTTTCATCAGATAATTGATTTTCTCACTGTAATTCATATTAAGTATGCCCTCACTGAAAATACAACTATCTATGTTTCTCTTATAGCGTAGTTTTGGCAAACTGCTACTACAAGCATGCTTAAGGATGGAGACATGGGTATTACTGCTACAATAGATGGGAAAGTCAAGGTTGTTTCTGAGGCCTCTATTAGAAGGCATCTCAAGTTAGAAGATTATGATGGTATTAGTACTTTATCTACTGTAGAAATTTTTGAGAAACTTGCTCTTATGGGGTATGTGTCCAACTCTGACAGCTTAACTTTCAAAAGGGACACTTTTCCCCTTAGTGGAAATTTTTAATTCATACCATCATTCACTGCTTAAGTTCTAAGAAAACTTCTTAGGAACAGTTTAGTAGCAATATAGCAACTGCTATAATTTGCTTGGCCACAAACATAACCTTTAATTTTTCCAAATTGATTTTTGAGGCCATGATGAAAAACTTAGACAGTAAGACAAAGTTTTTGATGTATCCAAGATTTATACAAATCTTTTTGAACAAGCATAAGAGATTGCTTCTACCCAATAAAAGAATTTATATTGTTCCTACCCTTACTCAAAAACTGTTTAGCAATATGAAAAGAGCTTCTAAGGGATATACTAGGGTGGACACTCCATTGTTTCAAACAATGCTTGTTCAGGGTCAAACTTTATAGGGTGAAGGATCAACAATCCTAGTTGAGTCCCATCACACACCCACTAGTGCTCCATCCACCTCACAACCACCAACTTCATCACCATCTATGCCAACAACCTATGTTGCTGAAGAGGCTGCTCCAATGCCCTATGATTCACCTCTCCCAAGGGTTTACTCACTTAGAAGTGATGAGGGCAGTTTGACACTGAATGAATTGATGGTTCTTTGTACCTCATTATCCAAGAAAGTGGAAAGTTTAGAATCTGACTTAAAGCAGACAAAACAGACATATGGCGCTGCTTACACTAAGCTCATCATGAAGGTAAAGAAGTTAGAGCACAAAGTAAAGTCAATCAAATCTAGAAGAAAGGTCAGATTTGTTATTTTAGATGATAAAGATGACTTGGAGGATCCTTTTAAACAGGGGAGGAAGATTGCTCAGATTGATGAAGATGAGGGAATCACTCTAGTTTAGATAGGTGCACAGACTCAGGGGAGGAGTGATGAAGATCTTATGTATGAGACTGGTGTATATGACTACCCAGAAGGATTTACAGGACCAAGTATTTCAATCACTACTGCTGAACCAGTTACAGCTGCTGGTGAAGGAGTTAGTACTGATAGAGCAATTCCTAAAGAAGTTAGTACTGCTGAACCAGATATGGATGTAACACTTGCTGAAGCACTTGTGGATCTCTTGAAGAGTGGAAATAAAAATTCACCAAAGCCAAAAAGCAATAGGTATCTTTTTTCAAGATCTTGAAGAAGTTGCAAGAAGAGAGGTTATTTCACCACCAATTTCAAAGATTTTAGCAAAAGACAAGGGAACATCCATAATGACTAAACCAGAGAAGCCATCAAAAAAGAAGGACCAGATTAAGAGTGATGAAGAATTAGCTCTCAGACTCCATGCTGAAGAACAAGCTGAATTTGAAAGACTGTAAAAAGAAAGAGCTACACAAGAAGAAGCTAGCAGAGTAGCTATCTATGATGAAATGGATAACATTCAAGCCATGATTGAAGCTGATGAGCAATTAGCTACAAGAGTCCAATATGAGGAATAAGAACTATACTCCATTGAAGAAAAATCAAGACTATTAGTGAAGATGATAGCATAAAGAAAAAGGTTCTTTACGGCACAAAGAGAAGTAAAGCAAAGGAGTAAATCACCTACCAAAACTCATATGAGGAATAGAATGTGTACATACCTAAAGAATATGGGTGGATACAAACACAATCAACTAAAAGGAAAGATTATGAAGAGATTCAGAAGCTCTTTGACAAAACATACAAACAGGTAAATTCTTTTGTACCTATGGCATCAGATGATAAGGAAAAAGGTAGTGAAAAGAAGGCTGGAGGCAGTAGAAAGAAAACACTTACTAAGAAAAGAGCAGGTAAAAAGCAAAGTGAAGAGAGTTCTAAAAGACAAAAGATGGAGGATGATGATGAGAAAGAAGAGCTTAGAGCTTATTTGGATATAATTCCAGGAGATAATGTAGCTGTAAGTGTTGAATCATTAGCTATAAAGTATCTAATAGTTGATTGGAAGACACATATTCTATCAGAAGACAAGATGTATTATAAGATCATCAGAGCTAATGGAAGTACTAAATTTTACAAAATATTTACAGAGATGCTTGATTATTTTGATAGGCAAGATGGGTTGGATTTATATAGGCTGGTTAAAGAAAGGTTTAAGACTGCAAGCCTAGAAGGATATGACAGATTACTTTGAGGAGATCTCATTACTGTGTTTAAACCAAGTAAAGATGATGAATTCTAGAAAGCTCAACAAGATTACACATTGATGAGCTAGAGATTATTTAATTCATGTGGAATTCATGTATTACTGATTGATACTGGCATTGCTATTCACATGCTGGTAGAGAAGACATATCCTCTTACTCAAGAAATACTTTCAAGAATGCTGAGTGGGAAGCTAGAGGTTGATAATGAAAGTGAAATGGCATTTGAGCTTCTCGGATTTAGTAGATCACAGATTGAAAAGTAGAAGAGTGTTTGGAAGAATCCCCTCAAAAAGGTTTAATTTAAGAAACTTGATGATTTGGAGGTAAATCACAAGTTTAGGGGAGGATTGTTAAGAATTAAGGGCTTCTACAAAGTTTATACTGCTGGTTCAGCTTAGTACTACCAAGCTTAAATAGTTTGTACTGCTCAGATTATAACTACCAGTACTAACTAGTTAGTACTGCTAGAGTAAAAGTTAGTACTATAGGTACTAACTTAATACTACTGAAGAGAAGTTAACACTGTTACATGAAGATTAGGACTGTTGAAGAGTTAAATGCATTTTGTGATATGTATGGACTTATTCTGTGTATATCTTATATAGTTAGAAGATATGTTAATATCTTGTAAAAGTTTATAAGATTTGTAGTTATCTTGTAAAGGACTCCTTGGTGTATAAAAGGACATCCTAGGTTATGGTTTTAGAATCATCACATCACATCATATCAATCTTTCATAGTATTCATAGCTTCAAGGTTGTAAACCCTAACACTGTCAAAGAGTGTTCGTATTAATATATTGAAGCTTATTGTTTTAGTTGTACTTCTGTGTCTCAAACATACTTTTTCTTTATTCTTCTTAGTGGTATAAACTAGATTCAGCATAGTTTATATCATACACTCAAAGTTTTAGTTTTAGTACCTTTGGATTTATTAAAGTATACTAAACCTTACATCAAGCTAAGGAGTTAAAGATCTGTTCATTAGGACCATCAGCAGTTTTGTCTATTGGATACGGCGTATTGGGAAGATCCAATATGGCATATCGGGTATGAATTAGCTTCAATAGTAGTTGAAATCGATTTGACTTGATCTCTCAGGTTTGCTTCAGTAGAGCTAGGTAGACTTCCAAATCCTCTTTCCTGTAGTACCTTGCTTATTTGCCCGATTTGGATTTCCAAAGTTTTAATCGATGCTCCTTGGTTTCGAATGGCAGCATCCGTCGAAGCTTGGATTTCTTTAATCAAATTGGAGTTTTCTTTGTGTCTCTTTGCTGATTCACTCATGAATTTGCTCAGGGTATCTTCCATAGATTACCTTCGTTCTTGGTACGAAGTATTCACTTGTTCCTTTGATAGAATCCTAGAGCTGCTGCTCTATATCCCCCCCTTAAAAAGGTCCACCAAATTACGTGTAGTAAGCTTCTTCTAGGGTTTTCCCTTCTTCTTTGAGTGGGCAATATTTGGTGTAATAGAGTCCTTTGCATTGTTCACATCCAACTTGAGTAGCATAGACTTTTTCATTTACTTTCTTGATCTCTCTCCTAAGATTATTGAGTTGTGCTTGTATAGCTGCCAATCCGTTAAAAGTTTCAGTACTTCTTGACCTAGATGTTCCATTATGCCATTTTTGAGAGTATTCAGCCATTTCTTGGATGGCTACCTTTGCATCAGCAGTAGTCTTAGATGGTATTGCACCTCTTGAATCAAGAATCTGTCAAGTAGGAATTCCTAATCCATTATAGAACAAGATTACCTCTTGCATCTCCGTTAAATAGTATTGAGGACACTTCATCAAGAGTTCTTTAAATCGCTCCCATGCTTGGTAAAGGTTTTCATCTAGTTCTTGCTGAAAGTTGTTGATTTTCTCCATTTTCTTTGTAGTTCGAGTAGGTGGGAAATATTTGTTCATAAACTTTGTTTTAAGACCATCCCGAGTTGTAATTGAACCAGTTGGTTCATTTCTTAGCCAACGGCTTGCGACTCCATTCAAGGACATAGGGAATGCTCTAAGCATCACTTGGTTTATAGTAATATTTCAAATGTGGAATAGATGGACGATCTCAAGAACTTTTCAATGTGTTCGTTCGCATCTTCATGATCTGGACCGTTGAAGGTGTTAGTCCGTAGTTCTTTGAGAAATTGACCCTTTAGTTCAAAGTTATCCTTGTCTTCAATTTTGGTCCTAGCAACCCCCGATCTATAATCAGCTCGGGTCTTGCTCATGTATTGCTCCATAGTTTCCACCATTGTTTCTGTAACTTCTTCCTCCGAGTATTCTTGGTCAGAAAGTAAATTGAAATCAGGCGATCTCAATTCGTCAAGACTTAGTGTCTTGAAGTGTCTCCTAGATGTTCAAAATTCTCGTTTAGGTTCTTTGTAAGGTGTGAATAGTTCGCTAGTAGAACTCCTTGTCATGCACTACCTGAAACAAAGGATAAACAATCAGTAGGATAGGCTCTTTTAGGATAGAAATTTTTTTAGCATGGAAATTAAATGTGAAAACAAAGGTTCTGTTTCTGTTACAGATGATTAATACGCCGTATCCAATGGAAATGAATACACCATATTAATCGATTAAATGAATACACTCTATTGGACAGAAAGTTGGATACGCTGTATCCAATGGTCGTGGATACGCCGTATCGAGTTATCGACCAGAACAGTGTATTAGCAAAACTTTTAAATTAAACACACAATTATACAAGCAAACAATTAAACTAACAAATATACAAAAATATACAAATTATACAAGAATATACACTAATCTAAACTACTCCTAAGGTTTAGATCTAATGTTAAAAACCAAAACATAAAATAAAAATCAAGATTAATTTTCACTCCCCTGTAGCGGCGTCAAAAACTTAATGTGTCATTGTGTGGTGTATATTTTTATGATTCAAGTTTTAAATTTATATTTTGCCGACTTAACCAAAAATAACACTTTAACAGGCAGTGTACCCGGTCGGTGGTAGATTCATGGTAAGTAGGGTGTCAAACACTTAAAGCGAGGTTGAATCTCTCAATTTATTTATATTTTGGTTATGTAATCTAAGTTAATTCTAATCTAAGTCAAACCTATGCTAATCCTATGTTAGTTCTAATCCTAATTCTAACAGGTAAAAGGGGGGTTTCAGCCTGAGAGACTGGCACGGGTTTGTTTGGTGACTACAATCAATTCAAGACACTTTAACCCACACAAGCAAATTAACAGAAGATAAAAGAGCGGTCGAGCCTTATAATAGAAAATTGTATTAGCCATCATTAATCCAATTAGAAGTTGGTTTGTTTATTCAGTGCAATGATTACTTATCTCGAAGAGGCATATCATTCTTAGACTTAGGTGGGACTTCATCATAAGACCTAGACACATTAAATTTGTCACAATTAAAGTATCCGTATAAATCATCCTTATTTGCTGATTATAATCTATCTTAGGGATTAAAGCAATGGTGATCTTGTTAAACCCTAGCTCATAGAGACTTTACCCACTTACTGCTTAATGGCAATTTATACACTAGTAGTCTACTTGTCCAACTATCCAATAGAATCAGAACATTATTTGTTGAATTATCTAGATTCACCTACTAGTCAACATGTTCAATAAACCAAAGGCAATTTCCATTAACTAGTTAAGCTAGAAGCGTATCCTTAGCACAATTTTAAAAGGACAATACTTATGATCCTATGGTTCTAGATGTATAAATTACTATATGGAGATCTATCCCGGCATCTTGATTACTTGGTCTATATCACTAGATCCAGTTGAATGATAGGTCGCATACAAGAGCACGTAAGCAAGTATAAATTGATAAACATAAACAAGCATACAATGATAAATTAAGCAATCGAGATATAAACAAAACCAAACATTTAGATCTTCATAATAATGGCTAATAGCCAAAGGTATTAGCCTTCAAACATCATAATTAATAAAAGAGTAATTGTTTAGTCAAGGTAAACTAACCGAGTTAACGAATGATACCAAAAACTAAACAATTACAAAAGTATAAGAAATTATATGTTGTCTTCTATGGATTGGAATGCGTTGCAAGACCTTTTTTGCTCTTTCTCTCCTCTAAAAATTAACTTCTGTGATTTAGGTATCGAGAATATGATTTAGCATACCTAAAACTCGTTTTTGAGTTTTCTATTTATACTGTCTGGAAGTCAGTTCGATACGGCGTATCCAATGGGTTGGATATGGCGTATTGGAGTTTCTTGGAGTAAGGACTACGTTTGATATCTTCCAGAATATTCACATGCTTTATATCTAATACGGCGTATTGGTCTTCTCTGGATACGGCGTATTGAGCTTGTTTCCTTTGTGGTCTTTGGTGAGTGCAGGCACGGATACGCCGTATCTTCCTTGATGGATACGGCGTATTGGTTGTCAGAATAATAATCTTCAAAATATCTTCGTTTAAGCTCCAGAATGTGCGCATTTTGCTAATATTCACCAAGTACTCCTTAATTACTGCAATTCTCAAATACAAATGATTAAGTAACAATTCTTTGCAATAATTATACAAAATGGGTTAATTACATGGGATAAATGATGCTATAAAATAGATGTTATTTGATGTCATCACTTGTTCCATCTTGATCTTGCGAATATCAGCAATACTTTTTTGAGGTTTATGTTGCTGTATAAAAGTGGCGCTATGAACTCACCTCAAGTGAATGGTTGATTATATAAATCAAATATGAATATTGTCTCCGAAATCTCGAATGCAACCTAATTAATTATAGGCCGTATAAGTACAATGTACTTTGAATAACTACATCATATAATTTCATATAGTTACATCACCACCTAAATATATTTGTTTAATCTATAGAATTTCTTCCCTTCTTTATGAATTTTCCAGTCAACAATGCTTGGAGGCTTAATAGCCAAAGGAATAGCATCAATTGCTACTTCCTCTTTATCAGGAAGAATTTCCATAAGCTCTTTAATCTTAGTTGCTTCTTGTTAGATATTAGAAAAAGACTCGGCCACCCTTTGTATTTTACCGTTTATTGTTGCTCGTAGTTAAGTAGTTAATGTGTAACATTCAATAATGGGTCGGGTATTAAACCCAACAAGTAAGCCCACTACTAAGGCCTTATGGCTGGTTTTGGTTGTCACTATATAAGCCTCTTCCATGCCATGGAAAAGGTGGGTTAGTCATTTACATAATACAAGTTCATTTCTCTTACTAGAAAGTTCTCTCTTACTTTCTCTCTCTAGAACTTGGCTAATCCACTAGTTATTTAATTGTGTTATGATTTCCAATATCCTACAATTGGTATCAGAGCACATGAGATGATTAGCTAGATTGTGTGTGCGTTTTCTTGGTTAGTTTTTATCAAAAGTTTGGTTTTTGAAAGTCTATAGTCTTGTTCTTGGTTTTCTTTGATCTTAACGTTTGTGATGTTAAAGTTTATGTTTTTATAGTTGCTATAGCCTTCCAGTACCAAGTTGTGCAAAAGAAACCAGACAAAAATGTTCAAAAGGGTGATTTTTAGGTAAAAAACAAAAAAATTTCATTCCAGCGAGTTAAATCATTATTTGAAGATCTTCGTAGCGAGTAACGGTACTATACTGGCAAGTTTCCAGCATAGTACACTGTGTGTCAGAAAGTACTGTGTCAGCGAGTTGTCTTCTTGTGCAGGTAGCGAGTTAACCCTTCTTGCAGGTAGCGAGTTGAAGACTAGCGAGTTGGATACTAGTGAGTTCAAGACTAGCGAGTACAGGTTTTTGAAGATCTTTATACTAGCGAGTTATGAACAGGAACTATGTCAGTTTAATTTCTTGCTAGCGAGTTATCAACTCTCTTCCAGCTAGTTACAGGTTAATTGAATACAATTTTCTAGCGAGTTGTGAACAGGAACTCTGTCCATTTAATTTCTTACCAGTGAGTTGTCAAGTCTCTTCCAGCGAGTTACAAAGCAGCGAGTTGTGGATTTTTGGACATTTGGACTAAAATTTTCAAATTGACTAATTTTAACCTGTAATCCTAACAAACTTGAACAACAATTCACCCTTTCATACAATCAATCACTACTTTTAACATACAATCACTAATCATTGTTTGATCAACTTAATCATTTCACAATCAATTAAGATGGCTAATCTTTCGGAAGACATCCAATGTGCCAGTTCTGATACCCGACCACCTATGCTTGATAGGACTGACTTTGCATCATGGCAACAATGCATTCGTCTATATTGTTGAGGTAAAGAGAATGGTGTAAATATCCTAAAGTCAATTGATGAAGGACCATTTAAGATGGGAACTTTTTAGGAAACACTTGCTGAAGGTACTGAAGGTGCCCTACATCTAGGTCCAGGATGACCTCGAGTCTATTCTGACCTCTCACTTGAAGATAAAGAATGGTACAACACTAACATTCGGGCAACAAACATCCTACTTCAAGGGTTACCAAAGGACATCTACACTCTCATCAATCATTACACTGATGCAAAGACATATGGGACAATGTGAAGATGCTCCTGGAAGGTTTGGAATTAACCAAAAAAGACCAGGAATCACAACTGTATGATGACTTTGAACACTTTTGTCACAACAAAGGAGAAACCATTCACGACTACTATGTCCGGTTTGCCAAACTCATCAATGACATGCGGAACATCAAGATGACCATGTCCAGAATGCAGCTGAACCCAAATTTTGTGAACAACATGTTGCCTGAATGGGGTTGATTTGTAACAGCAGTGAAACTGAACAGAGGATTGAGGGACTCCAACTATGATCAGTTGTATGCTTACCTGAAGCACATAGGCATGAGCTAATGAGAAACAAAATGAGTTGATCGATTCACCTCCAACATACTGTGGATCCTCTTGCTTTGATGTCCAATGTCTCACACCAACAGTACTATTTACAATCATCTACAACTCTACCATCCACATATGTTCCACCACACTTTGTTGACAACTCCTAACTAGATTCAAAACTCTCTCTAACGGATAACTTAATTAAGAACTTAACCAACACACTTGCCTTACTCACCCAATCATACAAAACATAGCTTCCTCAAACAAACAATCAACTCAAAACTTCATCAAATCCTAGGAACCAAGCCATAGTTCAAGACGGCAAGGTTGTTGTTCAGAATGTTCAGGGTCGACAGAATAAAGGACAGGGTAACAATGCATGGGGTATAGGTGCAGCTGGTTATGAGGGAGCTCATAACAGAGTTGGGAATGCTAATCCAGGTCAAGCAAGGCAGGTTAAGTGCTACAACTGTAATGGTATAGGCCACATAGCAAGGAACTGCACTCAACCCAAGCGTCCACAAAACTCCGAATACTTCAAAGACAAGATGTTGCTAATGCAAACTCAGGAGAATAGGGTGGCATTAGATGAAGAGCAGTTATTGTTTATTGTAGGTGGACAAGACAACGCTATTGATGAAGATGTGGATGAGCAACCTGTTCAGGACTTAGCACTCAATGTGGATAATGTGTTTCAAGCTGATGACTGTGATGATTTTGATTCTGATGTTGATGAGGCTCCCACGGCACAGACTATGTTTATGGCTAATCTATCATCCGCATATCTTGTTTATGATGAAGCTGGTCTGTCTTATGATTCGGACATTCTATCTGAGGTACACGACCATGGTCACTATCAGGATGCTATTTGTGAACATCAAGAAGAACACAAGATGCATGACGATGTACAACCAAACTACGTTGTTGATTCACATGCTAATTATACAAGTGATAGTAATATGATTTCGTATGATCAGTATGTAAGGATAACGCAGTGACAGTTGTACAAAGTAATGTATCTTCTGTTCCAAATGATGCATACATGATTATATTTAATGATATACATAAACCGCATGCCTAATCTGTCTCTAACATAACACGAAACGTAGTAGTTGATAATTCATTAACTGCTGAACTTGCAACATATAAGGAACAAGTTGAACTATATGAAAGATGGGTCAGGTTTGAATTAACAAAAAGAGAACAAAAGATTGATGAACAATTAAGAATAGTTATCACTGAGCGTAATATTAAGGAAGAAAATTTGAAAAAGGAACTTCATTTTGTAACAATGCAACTTGCTTCTACCATCAACTATAACAAGTCAATGGTAGAAGAAGTTACGTCTTTGAAAAATGATTTTAAACAGAAAGAAAACAAATACCTTGAAGAATTTTTAGACATGAAAGCTTTAAAATAAAAGGTCGAGGATAAATTATACAAACAAGACCAGTCTCTTCAAACAGTTCACATGTTGTGTAAACCAAAGCCCTATTATAACAAAACAGAATAAGTGCTATGGCTACAAGAAACGCTTTATATCCACACCCGTGCAAAGCAAGTTCATCCTGCTCTATATAATGGTTATGAAATTATCAAAACCAATCATGTCCCGGTTTTAGTGCACAACACAGAGGATACCCTAAAGACAGCTAAAATCACTAGGAGGAAAATGAATGACAAAATGAAAGACCCTGAGTGTGTGACTCATAAGGTTAAGATTGCACCACCTGATTACTCAAAAGATAATTATTTAGCGACCTTCACACCACAGAAGCAATTGACCCCTGAGTAAATATTTTGGTCTCAAGATCTCATCAAGATGAAAGAAGAAGCTCTCAAAAACCAGACCACCGCCTCAAGACCAATCAGAGTATTGACGGTGTATCTGCCAAATACACCTGCAACGCTTGTCCCTAGTGTGCTTCCAATAAAAAGTCAAGTGAAAATTAATATTTTTGCACTTATATAACTTTTTTCGGAATTTGAAAAAACCTGTGAAAAGAGAATTACACCAACGGGGCTTACTGAAGGGGAAAGGGGTTTTGAACAAACCAAGGAATGTTACCTTACCGAGGTCATTCCATTTTTCAAAACACTTAAAGAACATTTTGAGGGAATCCAAAAGGCTTTAACTAAAGTAATTAAAGAAATGAAAGACATTTTTTAGGAGTTGGAAGCTGAAGTTGACCAAAATGTTATAAATAGGAAGCATGATAAGATTGAGCGGAAAAATCTTCTTATTGCAAATGATAATTTAATTGTTGATTGCTTATCCAAAGAAGTATTTTATATTGCAATGAATTCTGAGCTTACTATATCTAGATTAACTGAAATGCATGAAGCCCACACCATTGTTCAAACACGTTGTCTGGAACTTAAAGCAGAGCTTTCTAAATTATGAGATAAGGTTCAAAAAGATAATCACACTGAATTAGTAAAACATTTTTCCAATCTAGAGGTTAATCACTTAAATTTACAGTTAAAGTATCAAAACCTTAAAGAAAGTTTTGGAAACAACCCATCTTTACCGCTTGAAACACTCTTGATTTTGACTCAGTCTTTGTAATCGAAAAATATGATTGCTTCCTATTCAAGGAAAGGAAACGCATCAAAAAATTGGGATGAAAATTTCTTAATTGAAAGGAGACCGTAGTGTAACACCCAAAAAATACAACAACGCAGCGGAATACCAGGGGTGCTACTTCTAATTACAACAGCATTAAATAACAGAGATACGTACTTAAATGTGTCGCTTGAAAAATACATTGTTGATTTAATCAAATCTGGAATTTAATATAAACATTTGTCCCATCATCTGCTTCATCATGAAAAAACATGAATGGAAAGACCTTCAAGGACAATCAAAATAATCAAGCTTCTTCTTCACCTGAGAAAAACATGCTTAAAAGTGTCAACATTAAAGTTGGTGAGTTCATAGATTAGTTTAAATATGAATGTAAGTTTCAAACAAATATAATTTATCCACTGTGTCATCACAGTACCATGTAAAATGTGTATAAAAATATGAGACCCATTTTATGTCACCCAAAAGTTAACCAACTATTATCCCATAGATATTATAAGAATGCATGAAAAATTTAATGTCACAAAAGTACCACTTATGTATTTTGTCGGGGGGGCCCTATAGTCCAATCGTGATAATCCGTCTTGTTTATAACGTTTGTCCCACTGATAGCTAGTCCACCCGAACGGGGGTTGTCAATCCCGAATAGATCTATTTTATATCATTCACGTGGACATCCGCTATATTTCGTTCTGGCGATCGCTTATCACCCGAACAGGGTATCCACACCCGAATTGATCTATTTTCATACATTCGCGCTCACCCTCCAAGGGATTTACTGTTCATGACGCTGTGTCGTAGATTGTATGTAACCCGATTGGGCAGTGATACAAATTATGTATATATACTCCCGTTTACTGTGTCTCCCTCCAAGAACACCCGGGCAGTAATGTAAAAATATGTACTCCCGTTACCGATGTCCCCTCCAAGAACACCCGGGCAGTAATTTGTTGTTATCAGTTCAATCAGCCTAAGCTAATCTGTAAATCATGTTCAATGTATAGTACATGCATTGTGACCAAAATGAAGTAGAATAATGTACTCCCATAGCGAGCTATGCAATATAAAATTATGTAAAACATCCTGTAAACAAATCATGATGGCATTTGTAAACAAGCATGTTCTTCACCCCAAAAAATATTTGTAAACCAGTTAAAACCATGGGGCTATAAACTCCACTAAATACTTAAAACATCACTTTGTTTATAAGATACGACTAAGTATAAGAATTTTTAGGACCAAGGCATGTATCCCCCTCGTGGGTTTATAAAACATTCAATTTATTGAAAAGCGAGGTATGAACTCACATTGTTAAAGACACGATCAATTAAATCAATTAAATCACAACTGAATCTGCAAACGATCTCGACCCGACCTATAATTATGTCGTTCGATTATAACACGTAATACTTACGGACCAACGATGCGTACATCGTTACCCGAAATCATACATATAATTGTGATGAGAAAGAAATCCACTTGCGCGTCTTTAAACCTTAAACCTTAGTATATTATATGTATATATACTATTTTCCGTCTAATCATAACTTATGTCGAATATTTATCGAAAGTTACTATTTTTAGACTCTTCGTTTTTAGAACCAAACAATGATCTTAAAACTATTAATTGAAATAATATATTAACCGACTTTATTTTATCATTCAAAATCGTCCTCATAATGTATTAATATTAATTAAAATATCCGTTGACTTTTACGTTGACCTTTAGTTTTGACCCGCTATGTCTTAATTTTAAAACAGACAATCCTCGCGGCAAAGTAAAACGTCATTACGAACAACTTTCGTGTTTCGCCGGAAGGCTGAAACGGACTCGAAAGTGCTCGAATCGTTTAATTAATAGATATGTCAGATTTAATATATTAAAAATAACTTATTTTCTATTAAAGTGTATATTCCGATTTCGATCCAGTTTCTTCGTTATTGGGAGTTAGAAGTCCCGTTTTATGTCTAAACGTCCGTAAAAATATAATTTGTTATCTTTTGTAAACCAAAGTCTAACTTATCAAAGTCTCGAATCCCGAATCCCATGTTCCGATTTCTGATTTAAATTACTCGTTATATAAAGGCACTAAAGTCCATTTTTAGTCCAATTCTCGTCTCAAATATGTCTAATACCGCTTATAACTTTATATAAATCTCGTTTTAATATTTATTCATGTTTTACTAGACCGCGCAAGTTATACCGGATTTTATCACATATAATCAATTTATAATATAATGAAATAATTGAATACTTTTAAACTAAACGCACCCTTTTTCGGTGTCACCACACTCAAACGCACCCTACGGCTGTTATGAACAGCCAAACGCACCCTTGTGCGGTTATAAAAACAAACCAAACAAACCCTTGTCCCCGGCTGTCCCCGCAGCCTAGCCCGTCAACCCCGGCTGTTTCGACAGCCAACACAAACAAACGCGCCCTAGTGGTTGTTAACCCTTAACCCGACCCGACAACCCTTGCCCCGGCTGTCCCGAGCCAAACCCAACAACCCGGCTGTCCCGCAGCCAAACCAAACACCCCGGCTGTGGTGGCAGCCAACCAACCACACCTTTTGTTGCTAACCCACAACCCGACCGCACCCATTGCGGCTGACACGAAACCCAAACCAACTCAAACTCGACACACCCTTTTCTGCGATATCCTATAAAACAAACACCCCTCGTCTGTTATAAACCTCAAACGCACCCTAATCTGTGACAACAAACAAACGCACCCGCTGGTGGTTTGACCCGACACCCCACGCACCCTTGTGGGTCGTGGTGGCTTCAACCCGGACCAAACACACCCTCGGTGTCGGCTGCCACAGAAACGAACACCCCTTGGTGTTATGACCATAACCCGAACCCACCCACACCCTTTTCTTTATAATCCAAACCAACTCACCCTGGTTGGTTTTTCTGTCGAGCCCAAAACGCACCCCGGGCTGCGGCTGTGGTGATGATGATGGTGGTATTATGATGATGATGATGATGATGTAGATGGTGTATGACGATGGTGGTGGCAGTGGCGCGTGGGGCGAGTGGGGTGGTGGATCGGGTAGATCGGAGTGGGGGGAGTAACTTTGGTCTTCGCCGGAACACTCACCGGAAAAGTTTTCCGGCGGTGGTGAACGGCGGCGGCGGTGGTCGAGTGGTGGCCGGACATTTTGGGAGAGAGAGAGAGAAGTTTATGAGTATGTGTGTATAAATGAGATGAAATGAAATGAAATATATATAAATTATATATATATTAAAACTTTATATCAAAAGTGGCAAGTTAACATAGTTTAGGGTCTAAAGTGTAACTCCTTTATTATAGTTTTGGTAAAAACGGTTCGGGACTCGTTTGGACGACTTAACGGATGATTCGAGTCGCGAAACTCGCGCCATTGTTTTCCAAATCATTTTTCTGATAAAAATGAGTATTCGCTTGATAATATTTCATAAATATTTTATAACCTTTAATAAAATATCTGTTATTTATTTGGTGAACCGGTTTCGTCTTGTCCGAAATAAAATTGGATTTCAACTCGAGTATTCGCGTTATCCGCAACGCTTTTAATTAAAATGATGACTAATTTATTTAATATTTTTATTAAATAAATACTGATAATTAAAAACAAATTTAATTGTTTTTGTGTGTCCGCGTTGTATATTGTTCGAAAAATGTTTGCGGTGCTGTTTTAGCCCTTTTCGGCTCGTTTCCAGGTCTCGGGCAAAACTGAAAAGTTGTCAGGAATGTCGTTTCACATCGAATTGCTTTAGGGTCCGAGCCGTGAAAACGTGATTTAGATGGTCGTTCTTATAAGTCAAGCCAGACCTAAAAGTCAAAGGGGTAAAATAGTTATCTTAAAAATCCGAAAATTCTCGGATGTTACACTTACGATCTCGATCTCGATCTCGATCTTGCAAAGAAGAAAATGATCCTAGGTAGGATCCCGATCTTGAAAACCTTGGTTTAGACAATGTTTTCATTGAATTTAAATTGAAAGAAAGTCTTTACAAAATGCATTGTTTTCAAAGAGTTAAGTTTTGTCAAATGTATAAAACTTGGAGTCTCCAAATACATATCCGTGCGGCTTCCCTACGAGAAATATACCTGAAAACCTGAGATAAAACAAGCTAAAAAGTCAACAAATTGTTGAGTGAATTCATAGGTTTTAATCATAAAACAATGATTAAGTAAATCGAGTAATGTTATTGCAATGAAAAACATATATTATTGCAATAAACTCATGACCCCGAAACCTTAACTGTCAGTGCCCCAAAACAAATTATAGGGTATCTGCCAAAACAACCTACAAATTCCTCAAAATGTTAAATGCACCATGACCAACTTGTGACCAGAATTTTCAGGTGAGGATTGTCAGTCCCGATAGATCTATTCATAACACTCGCGCTTACTACATTAGCAATTAACGGTTCATGATTGGTAGGGACTTAAATGGCAATGTGTTAACTTAGGTAAAAATATTCGTGTAAAAATTAAATCAAGCATGTAATTTCACCTCGTAGAGTTTGTAAAACGAGTAAATAGAAAAGGGGCTATGAACTCACCAAAGTAAATGGTACCTACCCCTTAAAGAAATCTCGTCCCGAGATTAAATTAAGCTGATCCAAAGGCTGCTTTTTCAACAGCTTAAGCTTAAAAGCTTAATTGGCTTATAAGACTTATGGCTTAGGAATTTTTGCTTATTTGTTGATGCATTAGGTTGAAATTAAGAATAGGTTAGGTAATTTTTAGGCTTTTAGCTATTTAAGCTTATGAGCTAATTGTCAATTTGCCAAATTGCATTTTACTCCCTGTGCGCAAACACCCTTTCTTTAAGCCTAGTTTTTCTCAGCATATTTGTATCATTAAGTCTTGACTTATTTGCTTTCTAGGTAGCTAATAGCTACCTTTATAACCTCTTCTAGCTCAAGTCATAAGTCACCTTATAGGTAGCTTATTTTTAAGCCAAAAGTAGTGCATTTTGACTGTTTTGGATAAACAGGATAAGTTTCAAAGCAAAAAGCTTCTCTGGCTTATTTGGTTGAATCTTATTTTGCTGAATTTTGTCCTAAGTTGCTTATAGGTTAGTGGTTAGGTCTGTATTTGCTTATCATCCATTTACTTGTGCTATTTTCTTTAAAAAATCAAAAAGAAAAACTCATTTGTACACTTAGCTTTTAATTAGGCACTCTGTCAGCATTTTGAGCTTTTTCCAGCTTATTCTAGGTTTTTTTAAAATTAGTGTCAGTTAAAAAAAATGCTTAATTTTTGTCCCATTCTTTTAAAGTTTGTAAAAAAAAATATTGAATAAAAAAAAATAAAAAGGGCAGGCCAAAGTCCTGGTGAGCGCAAGGCCTCGAACCCGGGACCACTAAAGCCCTCAACCCTTTTAAACCCCACAGCCACAACCCGCTGTGCTACAATAGCTCTCCGATGTTTGTAAAGGTTTAAAATTTAAGCCACTTTGGCCCTATAAGCTATAAGCTGATTGGGCTTAATCGCGCTTATTTGATAAGCTGGATTTCCCCGGCTTATTTTCTTAGGACCCCCAGCCTTTAAGCTCGTTGTGAGATTTTTCCTAGTTTTTTTTATAAAGCTTCAGTATTTTTTATAAATTAATTTCTTTAAGAAATTAAAAAAATTTAAAAAATTAACATATTAAATCAGAAAAAACACAAAATCTTATTTTTAATTTTATTTTATGTGTATTTTCTAGGAAAAATAAATTTACTATGTTAGGGTCATTTTTATGCAAAGTTCACTTTTAAGAACTGGAATTCGTTCCCGTTTTTCTTTTGACTCGTTTTTGGTCCAAACGAAACCCCGTTTTTTAGTCTAGTTTTTATTAAACTTCGTTTTTAGTCAAGTAGAATCTATTTTTAGCCTTAAAAATTGTTCTAGGGTTAAAATTGCAAAATTTAGGTTTTGACCCTCTTTTACGTTTCGGTTTTTAGGATTTAGCGTTATAGCTTTCGTTTTAGGTTTTAATTAAACGTATTTGCATATTAACTTGTAGAAATAAAAAAAAACAATCATAATCTTGTAATATTCAAACATCGATTATCAATTCGTCATTTCGATTTTCTATTTCAAAGCCTCGTTGGGAAAACGACCCGAGAACAATACTTCCGGAAAAACATATATATTTTATTTTGGTAATTTTCTTAACCATCCTTAGGCTAAAGGTAATTGATTGATAGTTCTTATATATATTTATATATATATATATTGAACAATCATAATGCAGGACGAAACTTGGCTACAGGAAAGCATTTTTTTCTTTTTCAAAACCAATTAGTTGGATTACCATAGTCATGAGGATGGGATGAATTTGTGATATGGGATGATCTCGAGGAAGTAGACTTGAGCATGGCTTTAGGAGCAGGTTGTCCTCTTCATCATACTCCGAGTAAATCTAGGGGAGTCCGATTCATTCTAATTCTATTCTACTCTTATCTTTAATTTTCATTTTCCTTAATGTACAATTAGGGACATAGTACACACAAGGGGGGGGGGGGAAGGAGTAAAACTATCACTTTACTAATATTTGCCTACGATTTTTTTTCCCTAGTTTTATTTGATAAAATTAAGAAAGCCATTTTTTTTAAAAAATTTTTTTTTTTTTTTTTTTTTCCTGCTAAATAAGGAATTAATTGAAATCTATACCGATCGCACTATAAAACCCTTTTAATCCAATTGGTGAGGTTATGGAGCCAAATGATTCAGTTTTCAAGAGTTTTGTCATCTATTATAACATAAACTCTCATATCCACCAAAAATATTAGTTGTGCCGGTATAATTGATAGACTTTAGAACTTGCATGTACAACCATCCTTTTGTGGGGGGGCCTAGGATTAATTGTAGGGGGTTGGGGTGCAATAGACAGTTCGAAAGGAAACATCTTAGGAATTCACCCAAACATCCTATATGTGTATGTGTTTATCAACTTGTTACACTGACTTGTCGACCTCCCGTGTGAAACCCCTTATTTGCACTCAATTTTAGTGCAAGATACCCCTAGATCCCCTTGTTAAGCCAATTCGTGTTTAAACCCCCTTTATGTATCGTTAAACCCTTTCGCCTTAGCTAACCCTGTAGTCTAAATTTTCTTTGTGTTGAAATACCTGGCTGCTTAAGTCCCTTGGTTCGGGGAAATGGTTTCGGAAATTTTGTGCGTTCGTGGAAGACCTATCATTAATGATCTGTAAGGACCCTCTTGTTTCATCACTTTCGATATCGTTCATCTCAAGTAGGGGGATATGTGGTATGTATCATATGTTGCAGGGGTAATAATATAGCATATATATACATATATATATATACATATATATATATATATATATATATATATATATATATATATATATACACACACATAAGTTTATGTTGGTTACGTGTTATAAAACCAACAAGTTGTAAAAAAGAAAGATTGGATACACGCAATAAGCAACTTATATGATTATAAGAATTGAAGCTAAAGCCCATCAGTAATGGTTCAAGATTTTCCAGAACATTGATACTATTGGTGGGCTTTTGGATGGAACGGGTAAGCATGGTTATGACAACCTTAGACTATTAAAGACTATTTATGAACTATGAATAGGTCAATTCCCATTGCGGGTTCATTCCACCTAGGAATCATAGGCTAAACTAGATTGCCAGTCTTGGTTTAGTGTCGCCTCAAATTATTATAATAGTAAATTGCACTAAAAAGAAGAGTTAGGAATCATTCGGGGTAATTCAACGATAGTATACCTTCCATCCTAGTATTTATTTTCTTCCTATCTACTTTACAAAATTTATTTTAAAGTTTTCAAATCCAATCACGATAATTTAAATTGCTTTCTAGTTTAATAGTAGATAGCCTCGTTTTAGAAGCCTTACTCATAGCTCTTGGGTCGACCTCAGATTAACCGACTACTACACTATATACGACCGGGTTCTCTATCCGTTAGTACGTCTATCCGTAGACGAGTTTTATAAATTTAAAACTTGGCAAATATTATTTAAAACAATTTTACGCATCAGTGCCTTTATTAGAAACCGTGGGAGGCAATCCCTTATTAGCGGGCAGAACGTTTCCCCCTGAGTCTTCAGGATCAGTAGTTGTACCCTCAAGCATAGGTTTTGATTTACGAGTGTCGTCATCGAGTGAAGTTGATGACATCAAATAACGTCACTTTTATAGCATTATTTATCCCATGTAATTAACCAATTTTGTATAATTATTGCAAAGAATTGTTAATTAATCATTTGTATTTGAGAATTTCAGTAATTATGGAGTACTTGGTGAAAATTAACTAAAAGGCACGCATTCTGGAGCTTAAACAAAGAAATATGAAGAAAACTGATTCTGACATCTAATACACCATATTCATCAAGGAAGATACGATGTACCCATGTTTGTACTTCACCAGATACCACGAAGGATTCAAGACCAATACGCCGTATCCAAAATCTACTATACGTCGTATCCAAGGTTTATTATCTACGAAGATTCTGGAAGATATCAAACGTGGTCCTTACTCCAAGAAATTCCCAATACGCCGTATCCCACATTGCCCGATACGGCATATCAATCAATTTCCAAACTCTATAAATAGAAGACCCTAAACTTAATTTTATATATGAAAGTATGCTTTTTAACCAACCAAGGGATCGAATTTTTCAAAAGACACAAGAAGCAAAAAGGTGTCAGCAACGTGCTTCAATCCATAGGGAAACCCTTGTAATTCATATACTCTTGATAATCGATCGAATCTTATGAGGTATCATTCGTTTAACTCGGTTAGTTAACCTGGTTGATTCGATTCACATTATGTTTGTATTCATCACAATGGTTATTGGTTGATACCTTTAGGTATTAGCCATATTTATGAAGATTTCAATGTTTGGTTGTATATCTCGACTATCAAATTTATCGTTGGTATATTGAAATATGTTTACAGCATGAATACTCCATATCGTGTGGTTTAATATGCGTTCCAATTCATTCTAAGGTAATTCGCAAGTAGCTTAACCTAGATATCGAAGTTATGCATAGTCATTTAAATATGGTGAAACTTAAAGATCACAAATAAAGATATTTTTCGCTAATCCATGACTAAGAGATTCGCATGTAGCTTAACTCAGATATCGGATAGAGCCTGTTGGTTTAGTGAACAGTTTAGACTATCAGGATGACCTAGAATGATTCTAACAAATAACGTTCCAATTCCCTTGGCTTGGTTTGGATAGTGAACTACCACTTATATAAAATACCGCAAGTAGTAAGTTAGTAAAGTCTCTATGAGCTAGGGTTTAACTAGATCACCATTGCTTTAATCTTAAAGATAAATTATAATTAATAAAAATGATTCTTTATGCGGATGCGTTTAATTGTGACAGAATTCTTGCGAACTAATTCTTAGACTGAAGTAACGCCTAAGTCTTAAAAATGATAAGCCGCCTGTCGAGATATAGTAACCATTTCACAAATACAGAACAAACCTGTCGCATTATTGGAATAAATATGGTTTTATACGTTCCCTTACATTATGCCTTCACTAATCTTTATCTTCTTTGTCTACGCCTTGGGCTGTGTTAATTGTCATCAAAAACTTAGGGTTAGATACCCAAAAACTTGGTGCAACCGTACCGCCACGGCTAAAACCCCCTTTTGCGACTAGTTTTAGGTTTACAACTTAGATAACTAAAAAACTAATATATAATAGGAATATAACTCTCTCGCTCTTCAGATGGATCGACACCCTACTTACCAATGAAGCGACATCTTGATCCGGGTACATTGCTCGTTAGAGAGTGTTGATTTTTATGTATAGTTCCGCCATAAAATAAATAGTAAAACTTGATACAAAAAATACCTACTCACAACGAAACATTCAAGTAGTTTTTGGCTGACGTTGCGGGAGTGGAAGTTTTTTTCAATTCTTATTTATTAGTTGTTTTAGTTTGAGTTTATGAGTTAGATTAATTTTGCATATTTGCATATTTGTTTTGTGTGCTTAAATTTTTGCATTGTATATTTTTACATATTGTGTGTTTGTGTATTTTTCTGCATTATTCAAGTCCGGTGTAAAAAATTTCACACCAATACGGCGTATCCATCCCTTTGGATACGGTGTATAAATTTTCGTAACCAATACAACGTATTCAGTTCAAAAAGTACATACGGCGTATTCAGGATAATCGAATACGTCATATAAACTATCTGATACATTAACAGACTCTTAGTTTCATATTACGTTTCCATGCATATAGTATACCTTCTTCCGAAGCATATACTGCTGATTGTTTGTCCTCTGTTTCAGGTAGTACGCTACAAGGAGTTCAGAGAACTCATTCAACCTTTCAAAGACCTGAAACGAGTATCGCAATTGGATAAGAAGCTTCTCAAGACAACTGGTCTTGATTGTTCGAATTTTCTAGGGATTCGACCTCATTACTGATTCCAAGAATCAGTTTAGAAGAAGGGATTACAAGAAAGAATGACGGAGCTTACTCTGGAAGAATTTTTAAACATGTTCATGGCCGAGATTGCAAAAAGGCACGATGAACACTCAAACTTGATCAAGGAAATACAAGCCTCCATAGATTTCGCATTAAGGAATCAAAAAGCCTCAATCAAAGATTTGGAGATCTAAGTCAGGCAAATGAGCATTATTTTGAATAAAAAATTATCTAGGAATTTGCAAAGCTCAACTAAAGTTAAGCCGAGAGTTAATGATGAGACTGTTAGCCTTATTTTTTATAAGTCAAACAAGAATGTTTACGGTCGTCTTTGTTTAGATTAAGTCTTGTAATGTAATAGGCTAGTCGGGATTAACAGGCTTGGATGTTAATCTAATATTGTTCGTGTGTCAGGCTCAAAGCCAAAGTTAAGCCAAGCCCAACCCAAGTAGTAAGCCCACACGTCACTTATGGCTCAAGGGTATAAATAGGACCCTCTCCACACATGGAGAGGGTGTTGGTTACATTTGCTTCACTTGTATGTGTGTGTAATCATCCACCACTCTTTCTCTCTCTAATCTAATCTTCTATCTTTCCTTTCTCTCTTTTCTAGCTTATTGCTTATTCTTATTGCTGTGAAGTGATTAATATTTGGGATAACAATTGGTATCACGAGCCACGGGATAACATGTGTTATCATGAGCCAAGAGGGTGTTTAAGTGTTTGATTCGTGGTCTCATAACAAACCGTGGCTTATTTTGAGTTTTAAGCTTACGGTTTGCTTTGTTTTAGGCTTATTTGGATTACAAAGCTTATTGTTCTAATCTTCTACATCTTCTAAGCTTACTTCATGGCTTATTTGTCTATATAAGCTCATTGTTTTGGCTTATTTAAGTCCTTGAATCTTTTGTCCAAGATACGGTTTTACTTTAGTTATGTTCTTAATGTTTAGCTTATAGTTAGTAACTTAAACTAGCTTATTCCATCTTATTTTCGTAGCTTATTCACTAGTTTCGTAGCTTATTTTGTGTTCTAAATCTTAATTTTCAACTTCAAGTTCTTGGTGGTGGTTTGACACTGGTTTGTTAAAGGTTAGGACAAGGTTTAGTACTAGTTTTTGTTTGGAAGTTAAAACTTAGCTAGAATACGAAAACAAGTACTTGTGGCGGTTTGTGTAATGGTCCCCAACGTCCACTAGCGATTTGGCAGTTTCTCGTAGCGGTTTGGCCATTTTTGGAAGCGGTTTGCTTATTTTACATAAGTAGTGGTTTGTAGTTTCTACTACAGAGGTTTACTAACTGGTTGTGGTGGTTCATTACTTTTCTTGGCTTAACATAAACGTTACTCTGCCCAATTCAAAACTCCTAGCGGTTTGTTAATTTTTCAAAGCAGCGGTTTGAAAAAAAATTGCCAGCGGTTTACCGGGTTCACAATAGGCAGCGGTTTGCTTATTTTTATGCCAGCGGTTTGAGAAAACGTAGGCAGCAGTTTAGTTTAACTCTGGGCAGCGGTTTAAGCAAAAGTAAGCAGTGGTTTGGTGCAGCTTATCCAACGGTTTGTTCCAATTACTAAGCCAGCGGTTTGTTGCCTTCACAGCGGTTTGCTGAGTCTGCCAGCAGTTTATGCCACTGTTTCATTACTTAAATATTTTCGAACATTGAACTTAAAAGACTATTAACTTTGAACTTTAGACGTTAATTAACTTTGGACTTTGGACTATAATTAACCATGAACTTTGGACTTAAAAAGACAATTAATTAACAAACATCAAACCGTAAATTCAAACAATTATTCATTCACGGTTTTTCTATTTATTTTGTAAAATCCCGACAAGTAACTTTTCTTCTCGGTTTAAATCATAGAGTTGTAAAATCCCGTGGAAGTTAATTGAATTCTTTTAAAACCACAATCTAATCAACACTTAAATACTTAAGATCCGATATCCATTCACAACTTCATCAAAATGTCAAATACCAATAACAATTTGCAAACTCAAACATCCAATGCTCTTCACAATGCTATCATGGAAGCAGGTGGTAAAGACCGTCCACCAATGTTAGCACCTGGTAATTACGTTCAGTGGAAATCCAGAATCAAGAGATACATCGACACCAAACCTAACAATGAACTCATCCACTATTGTCTCCAGAATCCACCCTACAAGTTCAAATGGACTGAGAAGACTGTTCCAGTTGCAGAAGGTAGTTCTGAAACAACTACAGAAGGGTACATGGAGAACTATAAGAATGTTTCACAAGACATACGAGATCAACTGAATGCTGAAGCTGAAGCTGTTTAGATAATTCTCACAGGGATAGATAATGATATCTACTCCACAGTTGATGCTTGTCCAAATGTATGTAAAATGTAAAAAGTTATTGAAAGGTTGAAACAAGGTGAATAAATCAATGTTCAAGATCTTGAAACCAATTTATATTGGTAGTTTGGAAAATTCACATCACGCGATGGTGAATCACTTGAATTGTATTACTCAAGGTTATACAAGATGATGAATGAGCTTGTCAGAAATTAGTGTGATGTTACAAATCATCAAGTAAATGTTCAGTTCTTACTTCAATTACAACCAGAATGACAAAGGTTTGTGACACTTGTTAAGCAGAGTCAAGAGCTGAAGAGTGTATCCTATCATAAATTTTATGACATCATGAAGCAACACCAGAATGAAGTTAACAAGATAAGAGCTGAAAGACTAGCACGTACTGCTAATCCACTTGCACTTGTTGCTCAACAACAACCAGTTTACCATCCTTAAAACCATCCTAATCATTACACTTAAAATTCCTCAACCAAATCACAACCAGCTGCTACCAACAATAAAGGTAAAGAAATTATCAACTCTCCTCCACCCACTTATGATCAAGAACATACTATGGTTGCTGAAGATGATGAAATGTCAAAGGAGAAGGAGATTGATAAACTCATGGCTTTAATTTCTCTATCATTCAAGAAAATCTACAAACCTACCAACAACAACCTCAGAACTTTATCAAACACCAGTAGAGCACATTAGGATAATACTCCAAGAATCAACAGAGGAACTGGGTATGATAATCAGAGGACAGTTAATGTTGTTGGGGCTAGGGAGAATGTAGGTGCTCAGGTAGTGCAAAATCTAGGATTTAGTGTTATAACTGCAAGGAATATGGGCATGTATCAAGGGAATGTCAGAAACCAAAATGGGCAAAGGATGCAGCTTATCATAAGGAAAAGATGCTATTGTGTAAGCAAAAGGAAGCTAGAGTTTAGTTGAATGCAAAACAAGCTGATTGGAAGGATGACACTGATGATGAACCTGACGATCATGAACTGGAAGCACATTATATGTACATGGCACAGATTCAAAAAGTTACTCCAGATGCTGCTGACAATTCTAGACCCATCTTTGATACTTAGCCATTGCAAAAGGTACAAGATGATAATGATAACTATAATATGTTTACCAATGACAGAGAACATCCTGAGCAACCCGGGTCTGTTAATAACACATATCTAGAGGAACAAGGTGATACTAACATCACTATTGATTCCTTGGATATGTGTAATAATGGAGAAACGGTTGACCAGGATGAAGATGATCTTGCTAAAGAACATGATTTGCTTTCTTCTTTAATTGAGAAACTAAAATGTAAAATTGATGACAGCAAAACCGTAATAAATTTTTGGAATCATCAAACAATGCTTTAGTTAATAAATTGAAAGGCGATATTGAGGATTTCAAAACCAAAAATAAAAGTTTAGAATCATCAAATAACCATTTCAAAGAACTAAACAATGAACTGTCAAAGACTAATCAGTTGATGTTCAAAGACCTTAAGAAGTTCCAAGCTAAACTTGATAGGTATCATGATGTGAATTATGCGTCAAAGGTGGCAATTGATTGTGCAAAAGCTAAAGGGGGTTTAATGTCATACACAATGGAATTAAAAAAGTCATTTAATGAATATACTCGAAAGATAAGCGATTTAAATCAAACGATTTCAGAAATGAAAAAGGAGCTTTTTGCACATCAAGAAATCATCTCCATTATGTCACAAGAAAAAGAGGCTCAGATTAAGTTTTACAAAACTCGTGAAGACATAAATTGAAAAGGTCATTGCTTTAGAAAATAAGGTCAAAGCTTTGGATGATATTGTTTACAAAACCGGTTAATCAGTTCAAACAATGAATATGCTTAATCGTAATTGTAAAACGAGTTTTGTTAAACCTGAGTTCCTTAAGAAAGCTCAAAGAGCGAATCCCCATCTGTATGATATAGGTTGCTAAATGATAATCTTGCTTTATGTTAGCTCCTGAATCTGACGAAACAA
The DNA here is from genome assembly GCA_026074375.1 of Tanacetum coccineum. Classification (NCBI taxonomy): domain Eukaryota; kingdom Viridiplantae; phylum Streptophyta; class Magnoliopsida; order Asterales; family Asteraceae; genus Tanacetum; species Tanacetum coccineum. Next base: position 32,551 of record BQNB010007780.1, on the reverse strand, counting down.
TTCATCTTGCCCAAGAAAGTCGATCAAAATTAAGTGATTTAATTAGACCTTTTGATTATAAAAGCTTGACTAGTCTTTATGATTTGTTCGTTTCACAACGTGAAAAGTCGCCTGAACATAGATATTTTTCAGAAAAGTCAAAAATGAGTCATACACCTGTCACGAATGAAAATTCAAAAGAGTTATAACAACCCACAATTTTCTTCAATTTAATTATCCATCTATTAAATTAGATACAATTGTCATCAATGAAATATCTACTTATTAAATTAAGTACAACCATTTTCACGAGAATATTTTTGCTTTATTCCACCTATTATGCAACATAACTTGCATAACCTAAGTAAACGAGCTCACGCAACCTACCTATGCCAATTTCATCAACGTTTATAGCCAGTAAACGTTATAATATGTCAAGCAATATGTTTTAAACTCTATTTAGTAAACATTATCTAATTAGAATATACTTTTTAAAACATTAGTTTACAAACGGATTTCAAACGTTTAATGTTTATATCAACAACCTAATTATATGAAATTTTTACATATGAAAGTGAATGTTCAAGCATGCCAGGAATGTGTATAAGTGTATACAATGCATAACTTGTGACATATTAATTCCCTCCAAAAAAATGTAAAAATTCCCTACACTCAAAGTACAAGTAAACATGCATAGAATTGTCAAACTAGGTCCATTTTTCCCTCTAAAAAAAACATGTTTAAATTTCTTACCACCACTTTAACACAAGTTACAACACTTAAAGCACAACTTCTAAACCAAGAAACTAAACCCTAAATCATTCTAAAACCCTAATCTTAACCCTAAACCCTAAATAAAAGCCTAATTCTAACCTAAACCTAGACGAAAACCCTAAACACCTAAAACTAGTTCTAACCTTAAAAATCAAGCACCTCAAGCACCTCAAGTAGATCCATGAATCACCTCCTTGCACCCTATCTATTACTTGGTCACTACTATTACTTGGTCCCTACTTTACTTACCTTGGCCACCACACCAAGTAAACTTGGCCACTACTCCATTTCAAGCCCTATATAAGCCGAAACACACACATACATTCAAATTCCCCATCAAAGCTTCATATTACCTCAAGTCATGATCTAAAAAAGTCCAAGGAAGATTAAGAAGAAAGTATACAACAATTAGAAGCCAATAAACAAGAAGAAAGAAGTCTCTTGATTCATCTTTTAAGTTTTCGAGTTGTTTTTGCACCATTCGACCCATTTTCATCATTTCAAGTACTAGTAAGCTTTCTATCTTGTTCCATAAGCTCTTGTATCATTATAGATATTGTATAAGCTATATTTAAGTTACTTGTATAAGCCTTGAACCATATAAACCATTCGTTTGGTTTTCCTAAACCAAATAGTGCCCTAAACGCACCTTAAAACCCTAAAAAGTTCATTTCGTATACTTATCAAGCTAAAAGCCATAAGCTGATTTAATAAGCTATCTTAATAAGCTTACTTATCATTTCTATAAGCTTGAAAACTAATCTTAAAACCTTAAACCCATCGGGTTAATCTTTTTAAACCAAACGAACCCGTTTTGGATTTTTAAGCTCACAATCTCTTTTCATAAGCTATAAGCTCGTAAAAGTTACTTATTTTAGCTTATAATAATAAGCTATAACCTGCAAAATTGATTTCTAAATCAAAAATATAAATATTATGATTTTTGGACTTAATTCGCAAATGGTTTCATGCAAAGGGGAATATATTGTAAATTCTTAAAACATATAACTAGAGGGGCTGAAAATGTAATTATCCTAAAGTTAAACTTCAGGGGTTGTTTTGTCATACTTGAAAGTTAAAGGTTTAATGTTTTAAAAATATAATTAAAGGGTTAATTTTGTAAATATATATATATTGTAAATTAATATATACCAAGGGTATATATTGTCATTTTCATATTCTCAAGGGTATAAAATGTAATATTTTTATATTAATTATAAAAATATATTTAAATATTATAAGACTCGATTTTATTAAAACCCGACACATTTGTCGTTATCATTCGTCGATCGAAACACTATAAAATCAATTATGTTATATATTTAACATAATTTATCATCCGCTAGCTTTTGAAGAAACTTAAAAAGATAAAACCTTATCATTTAATCTATAACGTATCACGTTACTAGGGAGTTTCATGTGAGGGGATTTCATTTGGGTAGACGTTTTGACGAGTTGCTGGATTTACGATTTAAAGTGTCCTAGCTCCTCAAACGTTTACTACATGACCTCTGGATTATGATAGCCCGAACAGTGATACGATATTTTCACAAGTTATCAAACCAAAAACCGTTAAACTTTATGAAATAAAGTTTGTAATATCAACAATCAAACTAAGACTTGACATATTACCCCAGGTTGCGTGACGAGGCTGTTTACTCTCATTTGAATTAAATTTCAAATCAATCAACTACCTTGATAAGGTGAGTTCATAGTCCCACCTTTACATATTTTCTAAATCCCGTGGGGAGATACATGCTATAAACCATGAATACAGGTGTTTTCCAACTGTATGCTATCCTGATATATTATTGCCTAAGTTTGCTTTCACTGCCAATATTTCTTAATCATGAACCATTAGTCACTTGCGAGTGAACGTGAATATTGTGGATAGATCTATTGGGGTGACGACTCCCATTGGTGTACCCGTACATGGGGTAACTGTAACACCCTCAAATATACAACGCAGCAGAATACAACATTGGGGTGCTACTTCATAATATAAGCTCACGAGTCATGGTAAACGACACTCAATTATTATTAAAAAGATCAGAGTTACAAGGCCCCAATAACTTTATAAAAACTCATTTCAAAATAATCCACAACATGTTTAAGTTTCTTTAAAAGAAAACATTTTATCAGATGTCAACTAGCATAAAGTTGTTTGGTACACTCAATGAAATCCTAGATATGCCTTTATTCTATGGCTTGTTATGCATAAGAGATTAACAACACAGGACATGATGATGGTATGGAATAAAAACAGCCAACTATTATGCCCTTTATGTAAACTAGTTAATGATTCTCATGAACATCCTCTTTTCAAATGCCTTACTCTGAGAATTTGGATATGAAATTAAGGCAAAAAAATTGAAGTAGAGAAATAGTCGGGTATGTCTGGAAGGTGTTGTGAAGAAATTTGGCAATGGTGGTTGTAAAAACAGTATCAATAGTATCATTCAAAGAATGGCTATTTCTACTGTGATCTACTTTATCTGGAATGAAAGAAATAAGAGGTTATTAATCAAGACCAAAGGATCTGTCAATGCTTGTTGAATGGAATAGTGGAAAACATGAAGCTACAGTTATTATAGCTTTGAAGATTAATAGATCTAGGAATGTTTCAGAAAGTATTGATGAAGACGGGTACATTCAAATGCAATTCATCAATCTGAAGAGCCTTCTATGTTTTAGCATGTCTGTTCATAAAAGGGGTGTTGAGTTCAAGGAGTGTTTGGTATAGCTGGTTTCATCAAACATATATCAGTTGGATTTGACTAGCCATTACATATGGTGTGAAACATTGCTAACTTGGAGTTTGCCTCGGTTAAGAGCTCTTTATAATCCTTACTAGGTTGCACATGGCTTGGGAGGGATTTCGTGTAATTTATTTTTGGTTTATATTGGGCTTTTGCACAGGGAGATGTACCATAGGTAGGTTTCTTTATGTCAAATTCATTGTGGTGATGATATGGCCTGGTGTGGGACAGGGGTATTGGTTGAATCAGTGGTTGTTTCCCTGGATTCAACAAATACTTTTGCTAAGGAGGATAGGAAGGATATACAAGAGGGTGTGTGTATCTGACTTAGTGATGCCTTCATGGTTGTTAACCTTATTATTCAGCAAGGGTTGTTGTATGGTTTTGTTAGCATCATGAGGGAAATGTAGCAAAGCTTGGAAGGGCCCTTCTTGTATGGTAATGGGTGCTATAGCCTGCACAATGATGCCCTCTCTTGTTTCAGACTATGCCATTGTGGATGTGGGCTGAATGGTGTAGTTTGGACTTGAGTTGTGAGGCTATGGTGATTGATGCATTAAGGTGAACATATAAAAAATAGTTGATATGACTATTCTTTCTCTGATGGTTGGGCACTACCAGAGAAAATGCTTGAGATCATCAAAGATATGAGGAGCTGATGTTTAGAATTCTAACAAATAAGGGATAGGTTGGTATCTTTGTTTGTTGTTGTGTCTGTTATATAGGTTAGTATTAGAATGTTCAGGGAATGTCTGAACTTCTGAGATTTCTTTTTTTCCTTATATTTGTATGTAAAAGTTTTTAGTTAATTATATATTGTCATCACCTTGCACCAAAAAAAATATGCTCATGCTATATAGAATATAAATGATAATTTTGTATATAAAAAAAACTCAATAACAATACATTCAGAAAATTTTAACCCTTAAATCTTATTAATATTTATAAACTTAGGTCCTCTAATTTAATTGTCATTAGTGTTGATACAATGTACAAGTTGCGCAGCGTGTTGTGCAGGAAGGTGATGCGTACTCCCATTAATTGTCATTAATGTTGATACAATGTACCATAAATTCTTGGTAAAAAAGTTGAAGTGAAAGAGTAAATATAACCATCAAGATGAAGTTGAAGTGTTGTTGGAGTTTCAAGAAGTTGAAGTGTTGTTGGAGTTTCTAGAATACAAACCATCATGAGTTAACCTAATCCACGCCTATATAAACCGGCTAAAACAAATGCACAAAACAGAGTTACGAAATCTTCAATCCGAACTACTTTATTTTGTAAGTTATTGTTAAATTGTTTCTTTATTCTCGTTTTTTTCGTGTGCAGGTAACATATAAATTCTTGGCCTAAATGTAATGAGCAACACTTCCTCCACGGGAAACTCCTTCCATTTTTTAGGCTGTATGTAAAATACGAGAATTTTCGATGTTTGAATGACGATTTCTTTTAGGGTTCTGGCTGACTTATGAGAGACCTCTAAATCACGTTTTCACGACTCGGATGTCTAAAGCAATTTGATGAGGAAATGATATTCCTGAAATTTTTAGTTTTTCTAGTTTTGCCGGACCTGGAACGAGGCCGAAAGGGCTAAAACAGCACGCAAAAATTTTTACGAACCAATATACTAACCGCGGACACACAAAACATGAAATTTGTTTTTTTTTTTTTTTTTTTTTAAAATTATCTGTATTTATTTAATAAATATTAATATATAGACTTCATTTTATTAAAAGCGTTGTCGATAACGCGGAATAACTCGAGGCCTTAAATTATTTTTTTATTTCGGTACAAGGCAAAAACGGTCACAATTTGAATAACAGATATTTCACTTAATGTTATAAAAAAAATATTTATGAAAATTAATATCACAGCGGATTATCATTGTTTTCGGAAAAAAAAATGATTTGAAAAACAATGGCGCAAGTTTAAGCTGCGTTGGTTCATCCGTTAAGTCGCTCAAACGAGTCCCGAACTTGTATTTTATAAAAGTTTCTCGACAAGTTACATATTGGTCCCTCAGTATTATAACATGTCATTTCTAATTATATTTATTTACTTCTATCTTCTTCTTTTTTTCATGTCGATCTCTAACATATACAATAATCTTCTTCAAACTCTCTCTCTCCACTCCCATGCCACCCCACCGTGGCCACTTCTCACCCACCGGGATTCGGCCCACCGCCGCCACGAAATAACTTTTTACGGCAGGATTTTCCGGCGAAGACCAGATGTGACCCCCATCTCCCGATCTATTAGATCCCCCGTGTCACTCTCCTTCACGCGCCAAAAACCACCACCACCCTCTCACCGCCACTATCACCATCTTCATCGTCATTTACTAACACCGAGGGTGTGTTAGTTTGTGGTGACAGCCCCAAGAGGGTGCGTTTGTTGTAACAGCAACCACAGGGGTGTCGGGTTGGTGGTAAGCACCAGGGTGTGCGTATGGTTCGTAAATGCACGCAGGTTGCGTTTGATGTTGTTAAGAATACCCATCGCTTAGGGTTGCGTTTGGTTCGGTTTGGTACAACGACCCACCCAGGGGTGCGTTCGTTTCTTTCATAGCAGCGAGCAAGGGTGCGTTGGCTATACATAAACCCAACACGGGTGCGTTTGGTTTTGCTTTAAGCACCGAAGCGTGCGTTTGTTTTTGGGTCAGCAGCTACAGGCCGCGTCCGGCTTGGGTCTCAAACCCACTGGGTGCGTTGGGTTGTTAATAAACACCCGAGAGGGTGCGTTGGTTTGGTCAGCCACCACGCAGGGTGGTAGCGTTGGTTTTTTGGCAGTCATACCACCCAAGGTGGGTGCGCCGGTTTTGAGCTGCAAAGAGGGTGTTCGTGGTTTCTTTTTAAAGAAAGGTTGCGGTTTGGTTTTGATGACTTAGCAGCTATAGGCTGCGTTGGTTGGTGCTCGTACTAGCAGTTATAGTTGGGCGCATCGTGGTTATAAAAACCACCACGAAAGATGCTTGGGTTTGTTTGCACCAGCTGGGCTTTTTTGGTGTGGTTGTTCGCACGATAGGGTGAGTTTGGATTAACAGCAGCCCATGCACATGAGTGCGTTTGGTGCTGTAATTATACCATTAGGGTGCGTTTGGCTTTCACACCCGCAGTATGGGCTGGTTTGGCTGCTGTACTTCCTCAAAGGGGGTCCCCAGGTGGTTTTTGTTTAATGAAACCCATGCACAGGGTGCGTTGGCCTTTAACAGCCCACCACAGGGTTGCTTTGGCTGTGTAAATATGACAAAAGGGGTGTTTGGGAACAGCGGGCTCAGCAAGGGGTACGTTTGGGATTGGATAGGAACACAAAAGGAGTTGTGTTTGGGTTTTTAGCGAAAACCATAATTAGGTGGTAAGTTGATTTCATGATTAAACGGTGAATAAATACAAACTTAAGGTTAATAAACATGTAAATTGGATTTATATATTGGTGGTTTAAAATGGTTTTAAATAAATGTAATAATTATTTTATGTTCAAGTTGATATAAATATATATGTGTATATATTTAAAAAACACGTGGGGCTGGGGTTTGCTAATATGATGTCTATTGATTAAGTGGGAAAAACGTTAGACTTTATAAATATGGAAAACGATTTATAAGTGGAAATGTCATGGCGAAATTTATAGAAGTTTTATACTTAGAAATGTTTTACTAAAGTTTCTATTATTTCAGAAACCGATAAAAAGGGACCAAATTATATAATAAATTGTATTATACAGTAATGGATAAAACGAACGTAAAAACTATACTTTTACATGAGACGAAACTATTTTGGATCACGACCGTACGAAGAAACGAAAGCATAATTTATTTAAATTATGATTTTTTATTTTTTAATGGTTACATAAACTTTACAACTTGGTTTGTTGATTTATAACATTAAGACATGGGGTTTTCTTTTATTCAAAAGTTCTTTTAGTAGGGTCAAACTACTAGTTTTATTAATTCGCCCCACACTTATGATATAATACCTGCAAGGTATTATATACTTTTCATTAATGTCTAGATTGACTGTCTTTGTTATATAATTCACGGTAGGAATTATATAAGGGTTAGTTTCATATGTAATGTATATAGAATATATATTACACACTTGGGGTATATTTTCAAATTATTTATTTAACCAACCACCAAACCATTACAACATTAAATCTGAATCTTCTTTTTTCAAACGGTGTCGTGTCGACGGTGATCTATCCATCAGGGAAAACCCCAATTCATTATCTAGGCTAGTGGGACTTTAGCCGTTAAAGAGTAGCTGCGCACTTCTTGATCGAGACGACTGTCTTCGTTCGTATTGTGGATATTAGATGCCTATCCGATTTCGATCGTTCTGCAACATCAATGGTGAAGTTTCATAGCACCTATGTTTTACTGTTTTACATAATATTTGGGGTGAGAACCATGCTTAGTTACAAATTCATTTACTGGTTTTGATTTGTAAACTCATTACGTGCTCATTTCAAACTTGTCCGCATACATGTTTACAAACGCATTTACATTGGTGTTTACTGTTTGGTTTACTTTGCTCATTTAATTATCTCGCGAGGAGCTACTAATACCTGGTTTACTTTTGAACGTTAACGTTAATACTACTTTTATGAATACGGATTAGCTATAAGCGGATTGATAACTGATGACAAAACGGGTTAACTGCCCGGTGTTCTTTAGAGGGGACACCGGTAACGGGTAGTTACATATTTTTACTTTACTGCCGGTGTTCTTGGAAACAGGGACACCGGGGGGTGATGGGGGGGGTGGGGGGGGGGGGGGGGGGGTGGGGGGGGGGGGTGGAGGGGGGGGGGTGGCGGGGGGGGGGGGGGGGGGGGGGGGGGGGGGGGGGGGGGGGGGTGGGGGGGGGGGGGGGGGGGGGGGGGGGGGGGGGGGGGGGGGGGGGGGGGGGGGGTGGGGGGGGGGGAGGGGGTGTGGGGGGGGGGAGGGGGGGTGGGGGGGGGGGGGGGGGGGGGGGGGGGGGGGGGGGGGGGGGAGGGGGGGGGCGGGGGTGGGGGGGGGTGGTGGGGGGGGGGGGGGGGGGGGGGGGGGGGGGGGGGGGGGGGGGGGGGCGGGGGGTGGGGGGGGGGGGGGGGGGGGAGTGGGGGGGGTGGGGGAGGGTGGGGGTGGGGGGGGGGGGTGGGGGGGGGGGGGGGGGTGGGGGGGGGTGGGGGGGGGGGGTGGGTGAGGGGGGGGGGGGGGGGTGGGTTGGGGGGGGGGGGGGGGGGGTGGGGGTGGGGGGGGGGGGGGGGGGTGGGGGGGGGGGTGGGGGGGGTGGTGGGCGGGGGGGTGGGGTGTGGGGTGGGGGGGGGGTAGGGGGGGGGGGGGGGGGTGGGGGGGGGGGGGGGGGGGGGGGGGGGGGGGGGGGGGTGGGGTTGGGGGGGGGGGGGGGGGGGGGAGGGGGGGGGGAGTTGGGGTAACGGGGTACATATTTTAATTCACTGGCCCAAATTGGGTACATACAAGTCCTACGTCACCAGCGTCATGGAACTGTAATATCACTTGGAGGGTGAGCGCGAAATGTTATGAATATTAGATCTTATTCGGGTGTGGATCCCTGTTCGGGTGATTAGCGATCGCCGGTATCGACAGATATTGCATGATGTCCTATGGAAGTGATATAAAAATAGACCCTATTCGGGATTGACAACTCCCGTTGGGTGATTAGACTATCATGGGAACGACATGTTATAACATGTCGGAATATCAAGTTAGGACTACTGGGCCCTAACAACTACATAAGAATCTTACATTGATTTATTTAGCTTCAGTTTCATGAGCTTAGAGTAATCGTAAACATAGTTTTATACTCACATGGATATTTACGTTGCCTTGATTAAAATGGCAAACATACTTGAAACATTTTGGTGACATTAAATTGGTCATGCATTCTTTATAAATCTTTGGAATAAGATTGGTACTTTTGGTGACATTAAATTGGTCATGCATTCTTTATAAATCTTTATGATAAGATTGGTACCTTTGGTGACATAAAATGTGTCGTGCATCCTTTATAAATTCTTGGGATTTTTACATGGTACCGTGATGACACAGTGGATTACATTCATATTTAAACTAACATATGAACTCACCAACTTTAATGTTGACACTTTTAAGCATGTTTTCTCAGTGTAATTATGCATGCTTCAGAATTTCTTAAAGTGCATTGGAAGTCTATACATTCAAGCTTTTCATTGTGATGAATTATGGGACAAATGTATATTAATATAAGATTTTGTTTATATCACGAGATTACTTTTCAAACGACACTTAGAGGTCAGTTCCTTCTTGTATCTAGCGGTGTGTTATTAAGAAAGTAGCACCCCAAGTGGTATTCCGCTGCGTTGTTGTATTTTTGGAGTATTTCAGATTGGTATCAGAGAACAGGCTATATGGAACTAGGTTGCATATTTTAACTTAGCTATAGTCGTTTTCACAAACATTGATCACAATCTAACATTTCATATGCATACATGCTACTTGCTTATGTGAATGCCTTTCATTACATGCCGCATTTAAGTGCTTACGTGACATAATAGATCTTAACATTTTATATGTTGCATTCCTTTAGCGTATATCACGTATGCTTATCTATATAAGAGTTATTATATAAATGTCAGAATATTTTTAAGACATTGTGGGTTGCACAATGGTCTCATTTTACTTCTAAGACATTGTGAGTTGCACAATGGTCTCAATTATACCTCAGACATTGTGAGTTATACAATGGTCTCATCCTGCTTCTTAAGAATTGTGAGTTGCACAATGGTCTCAATTATACCTCAGACATTGTGAGTTATACAATGGTCTCGTTTTAATTCTTAGACATTGTGAGTTTCACAATGGTTTCATTTCGTTCTCAGGCATTGTAAGTTAAACAATGGCCTTTAAGGATATTATTTTTCTTCATAGCATTATACTATATTGTATTACACGGAGACCGTTGTTAATTCTTTGTTTACATGGAATTATGTATGAATCTAAGTATTACAAGTCTTGTATGGGCGGGACTTGTAATATAAGGATTGATATGATAATTGCTATGTAAGCAAAACCCGTCACAGTTCTGTTTACATGGAATTATGTATGAATCTAAGTATTACAAGTCTTGTATGGGCGGGACTTGTAATATAAGGATTGATATGGATATTTGCTATGTAAACAAAAACCGTCACGAGTTATGTTTACATGGATTTATGTTGTGAAATCTGAGCAATTACAAGTCTTGTATGGGCGGACTTGTATTAGGAGGATTGATACGATAAGTGCTATGTTAAATCGTTTATAAGAACCTTATGTATTTACTCTAACAGAGGACTCATTAAACTTTTTGAACTCTTTGTTCGATCTGCCTGGCAGTTTTTACTCCAAGCTCCGACAGACGGGTTTTTTTAAACACTCGTCCTATAGCTCATTTAGATCACATGACATCGTCATGTCAAAAACACTTTGAAGGTTATGAGAGTCACGCGTATTTCATCGGATTATAGTAGGTTGATTGATATTTATTTTTTGAAAGGATTGGACGGCTTTCATGTTTAAATAAATAAATATATAACAATCATCGAACATAAGTTTATCATTTCTTACTTACATAAATTTGGACAGCTTCTTTATGTAATAAGATATTATAATATGAGTGGGTTAATGGTATCCAATATGACACGAGTATGAACCTGGAAATCGTTAATCATCAAAAAATCAGTTTAAAAAGGGATCTAGAGATACATCGTGTCTTGCTACTCAGCAGAATCTTAAGGCATCACTTGGAGCTGCCTTATCACATTCTTAAGTTGTTACTTTTGCGATTGCAAATCCTCGCGATCACGAACTGTTCGTGGAACTAACAGACTTGTTACACACTTGAGCTAATGGAGCTAATTCATCGAACTAGCGACTGAGTACCAAAATCCGCCGTCTATCGCGTAAGCTCTCTCGCTAGCCCCTCTCATTTATTGAACTTTATTCTGGGAATATTGTTTCTCGGAGGGTCATCACCCTCTGCATCCCATCACCGTTTGTTATAGTTATCGTCGTTATGGTCGCTGCTGTTGGGTCCTGGAGCGGTCCCAGCAGGTACAACTTTATCCAATGGGTAATGCAACCCTCCTTAAACCAAATAAACATCTATCGACGAACACAGCTTAGGTGGACTATTCATTGCGGGCTGACACTAGTTGAAGACTGGGGGGGGGAGGGGGGTCTCGCGATACATCCTAGTATGACCCAAGTAAGTTGGGTACTGACATACATAAGCCACGTTGATGTGAATCATCGAACATTACAAATAGTAGAAACGAGACTCCGTCCTCGGACATTTAGAAACTTATACAAACATACTCACGCGATTACACCTTCTTCTTGAAGTTTTCACTATAATGAGACTTTCCCTATAACGCGGGTTTTTATACCAGTCATAGATCTGTAATGATATATTGAGGATACCACATATGATGGATATAAATATCCTGAACAAACCTAACCAAATTTTTTGGTAGATTGAGAAGTATAGAAAACAACCCGTATTTTGCCTGAATAGTTATCAGCGTCTTGTTTAGGACGAGTACAGTTAACCTTAAGTCCTTCCTTGGTCACACAATCGGATAACACAAATTTAATCTCGGGACGAGATTTCTTTAAGGGGTAGGTACTGTAACAACCCCAAAACCCCCCACCCCCTTACGAGAAATTTGCGGAATGTTTGAATGACGATTTCTTTTAGGGTCTGGCTGACTTATGAGAACGACCATCTAAATCACGTTTTCACGACTCGGAGTCTAAAGCAATTTGATGAGGAATGATATTCCTGACAACTTTTTAGTTTTCCCGAGACCTGGAAACGAGCGAAAAGGGCTAAAACAGCACCGCCAAACATTATTCGAACAATATACACGCGGACACCACAAAAACAATTAATTTGATTTTAATTTCAGTATGTATTTAATAAATATAAATATATAATTTTAGTCATCATTTTAATTAAAAGCGTTGTGGATAACGCGAATACTCGGGTTGAAATACATTTTTTTATTTCGGACGAGGCAATAAACCGTCCACTAAATTTGAACTAAAGGGATATTTCACTTAATGTTATAAAAAAAAATATTTATGAAATAATATCAAGCGAATACTCATTTTTATCGGAAAAATGATTTGAAAAACAATGGCGCAAGTTTCGTGCGTTGGTTCATCCGTTAAGTCGCTCAAATGAGTCCCGAACCAGTATTTTATAAAAGTTTCTCGACAAGTTACACTATTGGTCCCTCAAGTATTATAACATGTCATTTCTAATTATATATATATATATATTTCTACCTTTCTTTTTTTCATTTCTATCTCAACATATACACATACATCTTCTTCAACACTCTCTCTCTCCCCTCCCATGCCACCCCACCGCCGGCCACCCTCACCCACCGGATTCCGGCCACCGCCGCCGGAAAACTTTTCCGGCGGGATTTTCCGGCGAAGACCAGATGTGACCCCCATCTCCCGATCTATTAGATCCCCCGTGTTCAGCTCTCCTTCACGCAGCCAAAAAACCACACCACCCTCTCACCGACACTAATCAACATCTTCATGTCATTTACTAACACCCGAGGGTGTTTTAGTTTGTGGTGACCGCCCAAGAGGGGGCGTTTGTTGTAACGCAACCTCAGGGGTGTCGGGGTGGTGGTAAGCGCCAGGGTTGTGCGTATGGTCGTAAAGCCGCAGTGCGTTTATGATTTGTTAAAGAAACCAATAATCAAGGGTGCGTTTTGGTTTCGTTTGTAAAGACCACACCCAGGGTGCGTTTCGTTTCTTTTCATTGCAGCGAGCCAAGGGTGCGTTGGCTATCACATAACCCAACACGGGTGGCATTTGGTTTTGATTTAAGCAACGAAGCGTGCGTTTGTTTTATGGGTCAGCAGCTTAACAGGTCGCGTTCGGCTTTGGTTCTCCAAAACCCACTGGGTGCGTTGGGTTGTTAATAATCACCCGGAGAGGTGCGTTTGGTTTGGTCAAGCCACCACGCAGGGTGCAGTTGGTTTGTTTGGCAGTAACCACCACGAGGGTGCGGCGGTTCCCCGGTTTTGAGCTAGCAAAGAGGCGTTTTCGTTGGGTTTCTTTTTAAAACGCATGGGTATGCGTTTGGTTTGATTGACTTCAGAAGCTATAGGCTTCGTTTGGTTGGTGCTCGACAGCCGTAGAGTGCGCGTGGTTATAAAACCACCACGAAGATGCATTGGTTTGTTTGCACCAGTGGGTGCTTTTTTTGGTTGGTGTTCGCCGTAGGGGCGTTTTGCTTAACAGCGGCCATTGTACATGAGTGCGTTTGTTTTTTTGGGGGGGCTTGCTGTAAATACATTAGGGTGCGTTTGGCTTTCACCACCCGAAGCAAAGGGCGTGCGTTTGGCTTGTTACTTCATCAATATCGGGGTGCGTTTGTTTAATGAAACCACGCACAAGGGTGCGTTTGGCTTAACAGCCCACCCACAAGGGGTGCGTTTGGCTGTGTAAATATGACAAAAGGGGTGTTTGGGACAGCGGGACATTCAAGAAGGTACTCTTGGCTTGGTAGGAACACACAAATGAGTGTGTTTGGTTGTTAGCGAAACCATAATATGGGTAAGTTTGATTCATGATAACGGTGAATAAATAAAAAAAAAAAAAAAAAAACAACTTAATGTTTAATTAAACATGAAACTGGATATATATATTGTGGTTTTAAAATGGTTAATAAATGTAATAATTATATTATGTTCACGGTGTATTATAATTAATATTATGTTTATATATTTAATCACGTGGGGGTTTTGCCAATTATTGATTTCATTGATTAAGTGGCGAAAAACGTTTATAGTAATTTATAATTATGGAAAAACGATTTATAAGTGGAGAATGTCATGGCGAAATTTATAGAAGTTTATATTAGAATGTTTTACTATAGTTTTTTATTTCCAGAAACGATTAAAAAGGGACCAAATTATATATAAAATTGTATTCCTACAGGTTAAACGGATATAAAGAACGATAACTTTACTTTTACAATGAGACGGAAATATTTTAGATACGACCCGCTCGAAGAACCGAAAGATTAATTTATATAAAATATTTATTTTATATTGTTATAATGGTTACAAGACTTACAAACTGTTTGTTGATTCATACATATGACATTGGTTATTACTTTTATTCAAAGTCTTTTAGTAGGGTCAAACTAAACTAGTTTAAAAAAAATTACCCACACTTATGATTTTTTATACATGCAAGGTATTATATACTTTTCATTAATGTTTGATTGCTGTCTTTGTTATATAATTCACGTAGGGAATTATATAAGGGTTAGTTTTATTGTAATGTATATAGAATATATATTACACACTTGGGGTACTTATTTTCAAATTATTTATTCTAACCCAACCACCAAAACCAATACAACATTAGATCTGGAATCTTTTTTCATGTGACGTGTCGAAGGTGACTATCCATCAGGAAACCAAATTCAATTATCCTAGGCTAGTGGGCACTTAGCGTTAAGAGTTAGCTGCGATTCTGATCGAGACGCTTCGTCTTACGATCGAATGTGCATATTTGATGACTATCCGTCGATGGTTCTTGAAACATAAAGGTGAGTATAGCCACGTTTTACAGGTTTGTATTTATTTTGGGGTGAGTACATGCTTGTTACATTCAATTCGTTTTTGATTTAACTCATTACGTGCTACATTTTCAACTTGTCGGCATACATGTTTACAACGCTTTTACATGGTTGATTACCTGTTTGTGTTTATTACTCATTTAATTATCTCGCGATGGAAGATAACAATACCTGGTTTACTTTTGAAACGTAAACGCAGATACTATACTTTTATGATTAGGATTAGCTTAAGCGGATTGAACTGATAAAAACAAGTTACTGCCCGGGTGTTCTTGGAGGGGACACCGGTAACGGGAGTACATATTTTTACTTTACTGCCCGGGTGTTCTTGGAGGGGACACCGGTAACGGGAGTACATATTTTAAATCACTGCCCAAATTGGGTACATACAAGTCTACGTCACAGCGTCATGAACTGTAAATCACTGGAGGTGTGGCAGCGAATGTTATGGAAATAGATCAATTCGGGTGTGGACCTGTTCGGGGTGAATTAGCGATTCGACGGTAACGACATTATAGCGTGATGTCCCGCGAAATGATTTAAAATTATCCTATTCTGGGATTGACAACCCCCGTTCGGGCGAGATTAGGCTATCACTGGAACGAAACGTTATAAATCTTGTCGGTATTATCACGTGGGGACTACAGGGCCCCTAACAACTACATAAGAGTCTTATTATGTATTTATTAGCTTCAGTTTCATGAGCTTAGAGTAATCGTAAACATTGTTTTATACTCACAATGGATACTTTACGTTGCATTGAATAAAATGGCAATACATACTTGTTACATTTTTGGTGGACATTAAATTGGTCATGCATTCTTTATAAACTTTGTATAAGATGTGGTACTTTTCGGTGACATTAAATTGTCATGCATTCTTATAAATCTTTATGATAAGGGGGGGGGATTGGTACTTTTGGTGACATAAAATGTCGTCGTGCAAATCTTTTTAAATCTTTGGGTTTTTTACATGGTTACTGTGGATGTTACAGTGGATTAATTCATATTTAAAACTAACCTTGTACTCACCAAAACTTTAATGTTGACATTTTAGCATGTTTTCTCATGTAAATTATATGATCAGATTTATTGAAGTGTTTATTGGAGTCTATACATTCAAGCTTTCAATTGTGATGCAATTATGGGACAAATGGTATATATATTAATTCAGATTTTGATTAAATCAACGAGAATTACTTTTTCAAACGACACTGTACGAGGTCGTTCTCTTGTATCTAGCGATGTGTATTATGAAGTAGCACCCCAAGTGGTATTCCGCTGCGTTGTTGTATTTTTGGGGGTGTTACACTGTATCTCCCGCCATGTGTTCTTGATTAAAGAGATGAAGAAGGTGATATTGTGAGTGATATAGAAGAAGCATGCAAAAGGACTCTAATTTTAGTAGTGAACTTTTTAGTGGTTGAATCATGGATATGTGTTCGTAATGTAATTAGTTTCTAACTTTTTATAAGTAAAGTGCAAGGATATGCTTCTTTTTGTTTTCATGTCAGTTATTATATTTAATCTTTCAGTTCAAAATATAGTATTTACGAATAGAATGGCTTATGTGTATTTTTTGTAAGCTTTGTTAGTTGATGATGACGAAAATGTTCCCAATTGCCATACTCCTAAAAGAAAAAAAAGTAAAAAAAAGATAGATAATGATGAGGTATCGTATGAAAATTATGATGGCATAAAGGTTGGAAGATGCAGGTTAGATAGAGAGCTATAAATGTACAAGTTGCGCAGCGTGTTGTGCAGCAAGGTTACTCAGGCGGTTATGCTGAACACACAACCTTTTGAGTGCTCAGAAATCTATAAAAAAAAGGGGGTTGTCAGTTTACACATGTATATAGACACATACCAAACTTACCCTAGTTCACGAGAATCCACCAACACACAACATCGCTAACTTAAAACCAGATTAACGCCTAACATATACGTAGCAACTAAAAACATAACTAAAATTAACAACCTACATTCATAATTACAAAAAACATTTAATAATGACTACCCAATAATGGGGAAAAAAACCTAACTATCTACTATTACGGCCCACCAACACAAGCCTTTGCACAACTACATAGAAAAACAAACGCAACATATTTCTTTCCCGCAAAAGATCTCCAAGCCCCGTAGTGCACGCGTCGCACGGGTATGCATGTCTCGTTTATATATAAAAAAGGGCCTTTCACATTTATTCACTATCTTGATTCGATGGTTAAAAAAGATTCTAGCATTTAGCTTGAATAATATTTCTGGAAAAAATTGTTTCGCAAGAGCAATACGAATAAACAAATTTTATAGAATGATTTTTTAGATGTTCTTATTCCCATATGAAAAAGGCAATCAAATTCATACCCATTGCTATACCATACAAAACCAATTCCGATACCGATAGTCATTCATGACATCAAACCAAACACACCCTAAATTTAGTTTACTCAAAACCAAGGTTATAAATAGCGTGAGGCGTGGCGTGACAGCATGGCTAAGCTCACGCCTTAAGAGCCATGGCGAGTCATGCGTTTTTTAATGCATGACTTAAAGCGGCACAAAATATGAAAATATGTATAAATTTATTTATTTATATTATATTTCAAATATATTGGTTTACAAAGATTGTCATACACTAAAAGAATATGCCAAAAAAAATCATCTTATATGTATTCTTATTCATTTTTTATATAAAAACGATTTTTTTATAGAAATTGGAATTCAAAACTGCATTCAGCTTCATGGTCTTTAGTGATTTATTACGTTTTTTCATTTATCATCTTACGTCACGCCTTAAGCGAGCCTTTGTTTATTACGTAGCGTGAAATTGTCAAGTCTCGCGCAATTTACGAAGGCCTTAAGGACGCCCTTTAGAACCCTGCTCAAAACTCACTATTTTCGTATTCCAATCACTATTTTTCGAACTCAAAATGGTAATTCAAACATTCTCTTGTATTTTATGGACATTTTGTCCAAATATTGTGTAAACGAATCGATTGTTTAGTCGTACATCTCTTAAATCACTCAGTATAATTGTTTGCGAATTTATTTATTAATTCACATGAACATGAACAAAGATTTGTATTCGTTAATTAAAATGAGACGACATGAACATAAGCTCTCGTTCATTGTTATTTATGTCATGTGATCGTCTAGTCATATGTTGTATATGATATATTTATTTGTTTATTTCCAAATTATATTATATATTTATATGATATACTCTTCGTAAAATATGTAAACTTAGACAAACGAACGCAAAAAAAGAAACGTTACAATATTCTAGATATTTTGTGCTTGTTTTTATATGTTCATTTATTTTCGTTCGTTTATATTCGTTTAACGCGTTAATGAACGAACATGAACAATCTTACTTTGTTAATGAACAAGAAATTACGTCCGTTAAGCCTTTGTGTACGTTTTTTTTTATTTTGGAATTGCACACAACTATTTCACAATATTTACACAATAAATCAATCTCACAATATGACTTTTACCACAACTATTTGATTGAAGAATCACATTTGGACTTTGGAGTATCATTGGAACACAAACACTTTAGTAGGTTCTTGTTCGTGTTCTTAGACTCATGCATATCAATACTCTGACGAAATTTTGAAACCATTTACGAGTAACAATAAGTTGTAACTGCTCTTTGGTTAATTACACCTTTTGTGGAATTACATCTCCTATCATTAAAACTTTTTGTAAAGATCACAATCCATGTGACAAATAATTAAGTCTCATCATAAGAATTAGTATCGAATACAATCCCTAATATCGTTTTTCAACACTCGTATGTACCTGCAAGTTATATATAGTTGGTTCATGATTAATGTGACTTGTTATATCATGTGAACTAAAATACCAAATTAGCATCACCAAAAAGTTTGTAACTTAACCGTATATGTCATGTGATGCGGTAGTGCATCTCAACTAAATAAACGTGAGTTAAATCTCATTTTAAATATTTCTGATAGATTCGCAGTGTGTATAATGTAATTGTCAATGTGTCTTTAGAGAAAACAAAAAGCAGTTAGTATAGCGTGAACATTACAGTATATTTTACAAAAGTCAAGGAAAGTTGCTAGTAATAGGAAGGATCTGTTAATATCTTGACGTGTGATTATTACTTGCGTACTATAGAAGTTGGTAATGGATAGTTGCATCACTTGCTTTATTTTTTTACGTAAATATAGTTTTATATACAAGTGTACCCCCAACTTGAAGAGTAGTCATATTATAAGACCTTTATATTGGGAAATATTGAATATATGACTACTTCAGGCATCAGTACAGTATTTCTTTTATTTGGTTTGAATTCAATATTGTTTTTTTTTTGCTGTGTTCACGCCTCGAGTTGAAAGTCAACCATTTCGATTCACATTTTCGTTTAGACTAATAAATATACTATTCTTTTTATATTATATTATTGCTTTTTTAAACATTTATTATTTATTTTTTGATGTAACTTAGGCGATTAGAGATGTTCATTTACTCTAAATAAACCGAAAGATTAAACCGCCAAATGTGAACAAAACAGAAACTGAATTTTTATTGGTGTATGGTTACTGATGTATTTCATTAATGTATGGTTTGGTTTAATGGTTTGACAAAATTTTTAACTAAAACTGAACCAGACAATCCAAACATCTATACCTACATGGCTGCATATGATTTTGATCCTATTTTTTGTAAGTCTTAAATTCCTAAAAAAATCTTTTAAATCTTAAATCTAGCTTTCTCATGCATATCCAAATGGATCGAGGTAACTTCTAGGTTTTTGGTTATTACTTTAAGTGTTTATCACAAAATAGTAGATTGTGTTTTGCCGGTCTATTTGAATTTTGGTTTTTGTTTTACCAAATCTAATATGTATTATTAGTTTTGATGTTATATGTTTTAATGGTTTTGGTTTAGTTTTGATTTTGTCTTTAGAAATTTTCAAATAAATGAACCCTAACCATACAACTTAAAAACCCAAAAATCAAACCAATATGTATGTACAAAAAACAATTAAGTATTTATATATTTACAAACCAATTGACAAGTTGCACTTTATAAATAAAGTGGACCATGATACTTCTTCTTGAGTGTCATCTGAACATTGCATCCTTGCATTGCATGAATATACCAACCATGATGTCACAAAATTGGACCCTTCATTTTAATACTAGCCAGGCCTTATCATGTTGTTTTAAACCAAATATTCCGACCAAGAATTGACACCAAAGATGTCGGATAGTTATCAACTGTGCGTTCGTTTATCCTAGCTCAGTTAATAAAATTACGCTAAAACGTTACACTTTAATTACCATAGGGGTGTTATTATTGAAAAATAATAATGTAAATATGATTTACATTAAATGTTGGAGCTGCAAACGAGCAAACAAGATGCGTCCTAACATTTTTTGGATTGCAAAACTAATTTTTTTAAAAAACAAATTTGTGAATCTAAGTGTCATAACATTATTATGCATGACTCATTGGAATTTTTGAGATTTACACCTCTCGAATGCGATGAAAAACAATAAATCAAAACACGAAAGATAATCTAATGGCTAGAATATCGAAAACAAAAATAAAGCACGATTAATTATAATCATGAATTATTGGGCTAGATATTCAAATGTAAAGAGGTGCCCAAGGCCCAATTGGCTAATAATGATATAAGGCCAATGTAGCCCATTAAATTTTAGCCACTATAAATGGAAAAAGTGCTGAAAATGGTTAATTAAGCCAAACATCTGTAACACACCTTAAAAATGAAGGCCCGGTGCCATACACTTGCATGGGTATAATCCGAGTCAGCTTTTTTATTATGTTAGGTTTTTTTACAATAAAAGATATTCATTTAAATCTAAAAACACATAGTTTGTTAGCCTTATGCTTGTTTGCAAAAAAATCGTAATCGTTAGCGGGGCGGCTTTTCGATCCAACCCTGTAGCTTGTTAATCGGTCAAGGCTGGAATTATTCGGCGGATGAATTGGATTGGCATATTTGGCAAAATTTGGGTATTTCCGGCAAGTTTTGTGTATTTCCGTCGAGTTTTAGATATTATTGGCAAAATTTTTTTCTTCTAAAAAACAAAAAACTTGTAATAGATTTAAACAGTTAATATAAGTGATCAAAACAAGTTTACGGTGAGTTTTAGGTACTTCTGAAAAGATTAGAGGTTTTCCACAGCAAGTTTAAACACCACACTGTTGGACCACAGCTTGATCGACGTTGACTACGGTTGACCTATTTGTTTGACCCTGTTACATTAATCGGCAAGATTGGTGGCCTTGTAGCGTCTAATCGGCATTGTAGACCTTGTTTTGCAACACTGGTCATATGTGATAGTAAAGATTTAATAAATGTTATCAAAATCAAAAGTTATTATTAGTTCGATATAATGGACCCGAAGCCCACACTCGAGGCTTGGGCACATATCATCTAATAATTTCATATAACCTTTTTGACTTTATACTGATTTCAATTGTTTACCATCACTAAAACTATATTGAATTATAAAGCTAAAGTTTTGTATATGTTTTACTCAATATGAACCACGTATATGGTTTTCGTATCCAAGTGATAGCATAAGATTATCAAATAAAATCGTATTTGCCAAGTGTTTAATCGGCGTTTTTGATAACACGATGTTTTAGGCGGCTGTGAGTTGCGGCAATACCTATATTCGCTTACAGTGTCTATATATAAGTGATAATCTCGGAATGTTATTATCTTATATAAAATGTTTTGATCACTACTGAAAAACATAACTTGATATCATGGACATATGGATCCGCTAGATATTTGTATAACATTTTGAATCTAAAAAATAGAACATGAACGACCAAAATCATAAAAAAAATGAAGTTTTGATTTGTTTTGGCACACGAAGGTAACATAGCATTCATAAAAAACAATTGCTAACATACTGTTGAAAGTAGGCATAACCACACAACATCATAATTATGGCTTTTATGGACAAAATAATGATAGCATCTGAAATCGATTTCAACAGATCTTTAAATAGCACTACAATGAAGACACCATATCTTGCTCCATATATCCACCATAACCTTCAAAACTGTGATCTCTATTGCATGACGTAGATTCGCATTTTTCAACCCATGTTGTTTATGCTAGATGTTAGCAGGATTGAGATTGCGCAACTCAACTTCTCCTTAAGTCATCACTCTTATCTTAAGGAGATCACGTTATTTAAACATTGAAAATGTTCAAAGTTGTGTTTTGGAAACAGTGACATTAAGCGAGTTGGTGGCTTTATTTCTAACTCGGTGAAATCACTGGTGTCGAATTGGTCGCGTTTATCGAGATTTTCGCAACCGCTTGGAATGAGGTGCAGGATTTTTTATTTATTACTCGGGTACGATTCTATAAGCATCGATATGTTAGGCATTCCAATTTGAGAATATGCATCACAATTTGTGCGTGCTGTCTGTGGTTTTTTGATGATATCTTGATCTCATTAAATTGCAGGGTGGTTATGTTGGGGTGAGGGTGGGCAATTCGGCTACACTATTATACTTGATCACTCTCTGAACGATGCAATTAGTCAGGTTTGCTGGAGTTTAATGTAATGAGTGGGTTGTGGTATTGATTATTTCGGTGCATTTGGTTGTGTTTGAATGGGATAGTTTGTGTGGGTGTTTCTGGGTGTATGTGTGTTTTTATGTGGTTGATGGGGGAGGAGGGGTTGGGTGAGGTTTTGGCTTTTTTGCTGTTGATTATAACTTCTGGGGGTAGGAGTGGTGTGTAAGGGTGGATTGAGGATTTTTGGGGGGGGGGTGGGGAGTTGGTTGTGTTGGGTGGTGGGGCGGTAAAGGATTGATACGGGGTAGATAAGGTGGGGGGAGGTGTGGGGGGTGAGAGGTGGTAGCGAGTAGAGGGGGTCCTCTAATTTTTTTTTCTTTTTCGCAATTCCTTCTGTCCTGTAATTTTAATCTTCTTCCATTATCACATACTTTTATTTTTCTTTTTTTTGTCAATACCAAACAAAGAAAACTACATCCCCACATTACTTTTCAAACTCACATAAAAGCAAAGGGTCATATTAGGCAATTTTTGAAAGGCAACAACATCAATAAACTTAAAACTAAACATCGTAGACCTAATAAATGCCCAAAAAAACAAAACCATTTTTGTTGAGATATAGCTTTAGCCACATTTTAGAATTTTTTTTGATTAATTTTTACTAAAACATTGCAGTAAAACTTAAAATTAATGATTCTCGAGTCATGAATAGGTATTATAAAGCCAAAAAATAAAATAAAATAAGGATTACCTGACTTTGAGATGCCTTTTAATGTGACCAAACTTTGCACCGAAGGCACCCGTCCGACCATCAATGGAAACCTCTAGTATTGATTTCTTTCAAGTCTCTTTAGAAAACATTGGGACCTTTTGTTGATACTTTGTTGAAGCCTTAAATAGGAAGGGCAATAATTCATTTATAACAGTGGCAAAAAATTTTTATACCCATGTGCTCAGGATAAAACCATTTGCGTACTGTAGATACTAGTTTTATCTATCTCGCAATTCAAAGAACAAAGAGCTAAAGAGAGAAAGGAGAGATGAACACTTCTAGAGAGAGAAAGGAAAAAGAGAAATATTAGATTAGCAAAATTGAAGTGAAACAAATCACCTCTCCTAGGTGTGAGAGGATATAAATACAAGCCTAGTGGTCTGGCCATGGACCTTGAGGGCTTTCCCTAGGGCCTTGGGCCGTACTAGCCTATTAGTTTCCATTTATTACTTTGAAGCTATCTAACGATATAATGGAAATGACCGAAACTTTTTGTATTCCTAACAATCTCCCCCTAACGGAGGTCACCCCATTTTACAAATACTTAAACCTAGCATACTATGTAGGTCTTTAGCCTTGTGCTCACAGACTTTATTTCTTTGACTTCATCTTGTGAACATGATGTAGTGATCTTTGACTTTAGGCTTTAGCTTGATTCTTTAACTTGACTTGAATATGATCTTTAGCTTCTTGAAATCATCAACTAAGCATAATCTCTTATCATCAACTTGTGATATTTTGCCATCTTGTGTACTTGTGACCTTCGGACCGACATGCTTATACTTTTCTTGATTCTTTGACTTGAAAGCTTTAATAATGCATCTTTCTTGAAGTTCTTTAACTTTAACACTTTGCCTCTCCTCAAAGAAGGACGTTACGGTTTTCAGAGTTGCATAAGTCTTGAACATGAACTTGAGCTTTCATAATGTCTTTATAAATGTCGGTCGAGTACTGGAGAATATGACAATGAATTTGACTGTTCCCTCGTCTTGGCTTAATGGCCACATTGAAAAACCATGCAGGTTTAAATTAGTGATAATCAACAGATATAGATGAGAGTGCCTTTGTCACTTTTTCAAATACGGTTACAATAACCATGATTTCCCGTTGATCAGTATAAATAATTGCTGTGATTGATAGATTCGAAGAATCTTTTGCTGGGTTGCGTTGCTGTACTAGCCGTTCTCATTACCGGAGCGTCTCAAAGTAAACAACACGGTATGAAGGTGTGAAAACCATGTGTAGTTACTATTCCGATTAAAATAAAATTGATTTAAAAATCAATTGACGTGTCACTTGCTAAAGTGTTTTTGTGACACATCGAGAGTTTTAAGCATTTCAAAATTCATCAATCGTCAATTCATATACTGGAACAAGTTTGATTCATGTAGAATCGCACCATCGTTTCTTTCCAGTTGTCACAAGCTTGATCCATTATAGAATCACACAAGTCATCCTAACCAGAGCTGGTTTGATGATGGCTTAGATGTATTTCCATCGTCATTGTGATTTACATTTGTATCACTTTGATGTTCTGGCAAAATTACAAAGGATAATGCGTAGGACTCTTAGATTATTACTTGTTTTCACAGTGTGTGTGCAAAAAATACATTTTAATATTGTCCTAGTGAGATTTATGGATGATCACTTTTGGCTTTAAACTCAATAGTACACCTTTGGTTTTATTAATCGAAGGCTAGAGCAGACTGCCACCTTTTTAATATTAACTAACTCGGAGTGAGAAAGTCGATAGAAATGCATGTAATCTTTATGAGAAATGAAACAAAAGTGTTTTGAGAGACCTTGAGTGGCCTAAAAAGGGGGGGGGGGAGGGTTGTGAATTGATCACGGGTCCATGATGACTATCTTCAATACCAGACAATAGCTTAGTATTTCTGATAGCATATGTGTTGACCCGGTTTCTGCCTAAGTGTATGGAGGGCTTTTTTCTTTTCACCCTTTATCCTTACATTTCTTTTTTCATTCTTCAACCCCTTCAGTGCTTACCAAAACTACTATGCTGTACCTTGTTGGGTTTGCTCCAGTACTAGCTCCATTCCAGTCGGCACAATTCCTATATTCTCACTTTTACTCCTTTTTTATATCATACTTAAGGACTTCTACACTAACTAGTGAATTTTCCCTGGGTAGATCCCTCTGGTTCTGGCTGGATCATAGGAACGAATACCTAATCTTAACCACCTTATAACTCCAAGTAATTAAATACATGGTCAGTCTTTTGGTATTGTTCTTAGCCTTAAAACCATTTGAAAAAAAATCGTTATCAAGGTACTTGTTATAAATATCAAAACAATTTGTACTCGATGGTTTACTTTTTCAAAATGCTCCCCTTCAAAATATGCATTGATATTCAAAAATGTTTAGCACATGAAGGTTGAAGCTCGCACTTGAGTCCATAGAATCACATCATTAGTCATATATATTAATCACATTTTCTCCCCTTATCAAAAATGTTAAATCTTTTAATATTTTGGATATTAATTGATTTAAAATATATATGCATTCGGGGAGAAAAATGTTCTGATTATTAACAAGCCATATTAGGAACATTTTAATGCTCCCCCTCAAATTTTGAGGGTATTATATGGTGTTTGAGTACGTTAATTTGAAATTTTTTAAATTTACTAAGAAATTCTTGAAAATTCATACTCAAACAAAATATACGCCTAATTATAGTCTACACTACAACTAGTTCACATATTCACAAGATTTATTAATTACGAAGAAATGACCTGAAATGGAGAAGGACAAAATATGAAAAAAATCATATTGTTTGTTCGAGCAGCCTGAGGTCAGTCCTGTAATCTCTCCCACCAACAAACTTCTCCAAATTCTGTCACACCTCATAAATTCCCGGTTAGTATTCTGACCCATTCCGGTCATCTACTTTAAAATTTTATACGTTAGTTTAAGTCTGGACAAGTTTACCGAGGAACTAAAACTGCGTAAAAGCTGAGAACTTCATCGGGCCGCGTTACGGCATCGGTTAAAAATTTATTTAGGTCAATTATTATGTGTTATATTAGCTTTCCCTGAGTGTTTCGTGATTTTTAATCACTTCCGATATTAATTTTAGGGTTTTATTCTTTAAATCGCGTTTTTCGCATTTTTAACCAAACGGAACCCCGAAAACTCAAAATCTTTTCGTGTAAACACAAGTTATCGTATTTCTCGTGTCATACAATTAGAAATTAATTAACAAAAAAAAACAATTTAAAAAATACTACAATTTCGTTACATTTTTTCCCTAGCAAATGTCGGCGCGCTAAACCCTACAAAAGTATACTTGGACTCAAAAATAAAAGAAAAATGGCATCTTATTTTGAAAGCCTCACCCATGTGTGCCATCTTGATGAGAAAATGACACTTTTGTTGCCTTGTAACTTGCATGCATGCAAGACTCTACACATCCATGCATCTTGACCATATTTGACTCACATTGGCTTAGGAATTATTCATATGGACTTTAGATATCAAAATTTTTTGTTGTGGTCTTGCCCTTGTAAACCAAAACGAAGCACCCCTATTGAGCCAAGAAAGAGTGGTCAAGCCACATGACCATGAGTTGTGATTACACAAACCCTAACTATCCTACTATAATTACATGCACATTCTCACACTTATGGTTATATCTTTCATTCACTAGCCTCAAAATTTTTCTTTCTTCCCTCCCCTTGCTATTAGCTCACGGGGGCACCACCCCAACACCATAACCCACTCCATACTTTTGATTTCTAGCAAGGATTCAAGTGTTTTTAAAGCTCATTCCCCACATCTCTCTCCATTTGATCTAATCTACTATAGGTTTTCCTTATTATATTCTAAGGTTTGTGAGGCATTAATCTTTGATTCAGAATTATAAAATTAGGGTTTTCAAGATTATGTGGGTGTTTTTGTAGATTATAATTCTTGGGTATAGATTAGTGTTTTTGCTTACATATTCTTCTTGTTTGTAAGTTTTTACATGATCCCTACTTGTATCATCCATTATTTCTATTAGATCTATGTTTGTTTCTCAAAGATCCATGTGTTTGTGTATTAATTTTTACAAAGAAACCAAGTAAATGTTCTTGTCATCTTTTATAAATGGAAGTAACATTGCTACCATTTATGTTTATGTTTTTTTTCATTTATTATGTTCTTGGTGAGATTGAGAGTTGATGAGAGTTGCAACAATAGAGATTAGGGTGGATTAAAGTTTAGTTTTGTTGGTTTGGTGTTTGGTGAATAAAGATTAGGGCTAGATTAAGCACTAATATGCGAGTTGGGTTGAGTTTTGGTCGTATTTCGGTAAAAAACCAACCTTGCTGTCCGAATAGTTTTGTGGTTTTGATCGGAGACTTATAAATGTTTACATTAGGCGTAAAAGTAGTTTTTGATGAGCTTAATTTCGATAGATAATTTGTCCTTATCACACTGTAAAATCGGACTTTAAAACGACCAAGTTATGGCCAAATGAAACTCGAAACATTTTTTGGCAAAATAGATGAATAGTGGGCTGTTGGGAATAGTAAAGTGGGTTTCCGGGCACTTTCGGATGATTTTCGATGTTTAAATGCAAGCGAAACATATAGAAATGTTAAGTAATTAGTTAGAACAACTAGAAATGTCATGAACGGTTATTTGAGATGACGACCTTAATAAAAAGTAGAATTATTAAAAATGGTACGAATTGGACATCTAGGCGATTTAAACATAAGGATTAAGCGGTTTAGAGTTGTTTAAGCGATTTGTAAAATATGGAAACTTAAGAAAATAGGAGACACTATTAACGTTTTGAAACTAAAAAGTTTCCTAAAAGGGAAAGTTTCTATAAATAGTAACTTTTTGCAAGTGTCGAGAATTATCAAAGATGTTATAAATCTATCTAAGTCTTTTATTACTAAAACGCAAACACACTTGGATGCTTTAAATGATGAACATAGATGCTTTACTTGTTTGCTATGCCGAATGCTAAGCCATACCCATATTAACTCAAGGTCGCGGCTAGACCTCCCTATACCAACATCATTGTTGTGGTTATTGCTTATCCTTGTTAAGGTGAGTTCATAGCCCCACGTTTTTACCGATTTACAAATGCTTTATACTTAGGGGTGAGAAACATTGTTTGCTTTTAAATTGGACACAAGTTCTTTACGAGAGTTTTACATGTTTATGTGTTGCCTAAGTTTGCTTACAAGCCTACTACTGCCTGAATTATCATGAACTGTTAATTTCTTGACCGGAAGACCGGTTGAGGGAGCGCGAGTGAGTAAATAGATCTATTGGGACTAATTATCCCTATCTGCTTTGGTTCCACTTAACGAAGAACAAACGAATATATGTCATGTCAATGTGCGTTGTGGCAGTCTTTAGTTTGGGACACCAGTTAGGGCAGGAATACTATGTGGCATGATATGATATGCCCTATTGTTATTAGCATCGGTGTCATGAGCTTAGCATAACAATAAATACTTTTTATGTGATGTTGTATCTGTTATAGTAGTCTCATACGTTTTGAAATCTTGTGGTCCACTCCTGTATTAACTTAAACCTATGAATTCACCAACATTATGTTGACATTTTAAACATGTTTTCTCAGGTGCTTAGAAGCAGATGTCATTGCTTGCTAATTGGGACTGCCATGCATTGGACTTATTTCGCAAGTCTTTTTATTTAATGTTTTTACATCGTTGTCAAACTTTAAAACCTTTTAATCTCTTCCGCATTATATTATGGGGCCTTTATATAACTTTAACTGTTTTTATTAATGCAGCGATGTTGGATTTTCAAACGTACCCTTAGTGGTCGTTCTTTATTGCTTTATGTTCGGATTGTTATGACGTCATGCCCTCGGACACGTATTCCATCCAGGCCCCGTCTGAGGGGTGTGACATCGCGTACCGATAAAGCGGGAGGTAAGTGGTATACTTTCAAGCCCGAGCAAAACAATCTTGGTGACACCTACAGTCTATCATGGAGAAGTCACCCCAAACCTTAGGTTGACTCAACCTTAAAGTTCTTAAAA
>BQNB010007779.1:1316-92328 GCA_026074375.1 Tanacetum coccineum | reverse complement strand
AATAGTTAGTCAAAGCTCGTAGTTAGTCAAGTGCTATGTTAGTAATCTAGTTGGGCCAAAAGGCCCAAGAAAAGCCCACAAGATCTCAATGGCCGGCCATAATGGTAGTATTTAAACCCTTTCCATGCCATGGAAAGGGTGTTGGTTGTTCATTATTTCACACACATTATACAAGTCCCCTTTCATGTTTCTTTCTCTCTCTAAAATGTTCATCCAACCACGTTCTCTCTCTAAAACCACCCCTCTTTCTCTTTTCATGTAAGTTATTTGATTGTTCTTTAAAAATGATCCAAGCTTAAAAGAAAAGAAAGTTAATATTGCCCCCATTGATTATGTGGCCTTAAATAAACTATCTGAGCATTTTGTTAAGCATTTTGTGCCTCAGAAATAATTGTCTGCAGAACATGCATTTTGGTTACTTATTTCACAACCCGTTTATGTAAAACCACCCGTTCCATCCGAACCAGTTCTAAAGAAGGAAATTCCTCATTAACTTCCATCAATCAGTATGGTAAAAGATAGTTTTTACAAAATGAAAGAACATGTTAATAAATTTGATGAAACTATAAATTTTCATACCAAAATAACAAGAAATAGAATAGGATCTTGGGGGTCGAACATATAAAAGGGGCTTTCGGAAAAGATGTCAAACCTTTTGCTCAAAATTTGAAAGAATATTTTTAGATATTTAAACATGATCTAAACAAAGGACTTAAAGAGATGAAAGCTGTTTTTAATCAAACGAAAACTGAGGTTTCCAAATGTCCTATAGATAAGAAGTATTTTGATATTGAGAAAAAAGAATTAAGTCTTGATAATGATCGACTTTTAGAGCATATTATCTGTCAAGATGTAATGAACACTATAATGCATGTTAATGATCATTCTGATAATGTGTTACCTGCGAATAATAATTCTCTTGAACATGATAATTTTGCATTAGAACTGTTGAAACATGAAAATAGTCACTTAATGGAGCTGCTTATATATCAAGATCTTATGCATACTGCTGTTAATTCTTTAGCTTCCATTAATGATTATAAATCCAAGGAACAAAGTTTTTTGGATGATTATGAAGTGAATTTGAAACTTCAGACTGAGCTTGATAAAAAGAATGATATGATTGAAAAGGTTGTTTACAATGAACTTTCGAAACGATGTTCCCGACTTGAAAATTGGTGTATTTCTCTTGAAATTAAATTGCAACAAAACAAAGAAAGCTTTAAAACTAACAGATCATCTCATAATCAAAATGCTCTTGAATTTATGGAATTTTTCACAATAAATGAGTAGCAAGCTCAGTTAGAAGCTAATAATGTCTCAATTACGAAACTGAGGGAACACATTGCGAACTTAAAAAGAAAGAATGTTGTTTAAATGTGCATAATTTGAATGTGGTTACTTTAAAAGTGTATAATTTAGATTTGCCACCTTTTTCCCCTTGCATAAAGAATAATAGGGATGCTCACGTAGATTACCTTAAGGTGAATCAGGAACATACTGATATGTTTCGGGTTATAGTAGAACAATCAAGAGCCTTAAAACCTCTCGGTAATGCACTTGACTATGCCTGTAAGTATGTAAAAAGAATACAGGAATTTCTAGTATGTGTGTGTGCCTCATGCCCTAGTTCTAAATATGTTGGTGAGAAATTAGTTGTTGTTACACCAATGAATAATACTAGGAAAGTTAGGTTTGCAGAACCATGTGAAACATCAAAAGATAACACATACAAACAGGTTAATACACAAGAAAAACATACCATTAACAATTATGTGTCACCTTCTAAAAGAGTAAGCAGTTCTACTAAAGCTAGCAGATCAACGCATAAGAGCAATACAAAGAAAGATATGATCACGCAAACTTCAAATAGTAATAAGAGGACAAATAAAGTAGAAGACCAACCTAGGATTGCTAAGTCTAGTTTGAATAATTTGAATCATGTTTCTAAAATAATCTGTAATGCTAATATTAAGCATTCTATGTTGAATGCGAATTCTAAACTTATTTGTGCTACCTGCAATGAATGTATGTTTGATTCTATTTATGATCTGTGTGTTCATGATTATCTTGTTAATGTGAATGCTCATGTTAAATTTCAATTTGTGAAATCTAGAAATGCCAAGAACAAAAAGAAGAAAATGTGGAAACCTACTGGTAAAGTGTACACTAATGTTAGATATAGGTGGAAACCTACAGGACGAATATTCACTATAGATGGAAACACATGCCCTTTAACTAGGATCATCTCTACTAAATTAGTGCCTCCTAGGAAATCCATATCAACGACACTAGTGAAACAAACACAACCAAGTTGTAACAAATCTAGAAATCTCAAAGACATAACCAATGTAGGGTCAAGTAGTAAATCAAAGATAGTAGGTTCTAAGATTTCTAAAAACTCAGAACCTATGCAAAACTAGGGATCCAATGTTTCTACTGCTCTATCTTCTTCCCGTCAGGCTGTACAAATCATACTTTGGTACCTGGACTCGGGCTGCTCCAAGCATATGACTGGGCAGTGCTCTCAGCTCATTAACTTCATTAGCATATTTTTGGGTACTGATAGATTTGTAAACGATCAGATTGCAAAGATTATGGGTTATGGTAATTATCAACTAAGGAATGTTATAATCTCACGGGTTTACTATGTTGATGGTCTCGGGTACAATTTGTTCTCTATGGTTCAATTCTGTGACTCAGATCTCGAAGTTGCATTCCGAAAACACATGTGTTATGTTCAAAATTTAGATGGTGCTAATTTAATTTCTGGATCAAGAGACAAAAATTTATACACCATTTCACTCGATGATATGCTGAAGTCTTCTCCAATTTGTTTGCTATCCAAAGTCTTGAAGACTAAAAGCTGGTTATGGCACCGACGGTTGTCTCATTTAAACTTTGGCTCTAAATCATTTGGCTAAGCAAGGTCTTGTTCGAGGTCTCCCAAAGCTAAAATTCAAGAAAGATCATTTATGTTCAACATGTTCTCATAGAAAAAGCAAGAAGTCCTCTCACAAACCCAAAGCTAATGACACTTATCAAGAAAAACTTTATCTTCTGCATATGAATCTTTGCGGGCCAATGCGCGTGGAGAGTATAAATGGAAAGAAATATATCTTGGTTATCGTCGATGACTACTTAAGATTTACATAGGTCAAGTTTTTTAGATCAAAGGATGAAGCTCCTGAGGTCATCATCAAATGCTTGAAGCAAATACAAGTTCGTATGAATGTAACTGTCCGCAATATCAGAACATACAATAGAACCGAGTTTGTTAATTAGACTCTTAAAGACTATTATGAAAATGTCAGAATTTCACATCAAACATCCGTTGCGCGTATTACACAACTGAACGGCATTGTCGAAAGACGGAACTACACTTTAGTGGAAGTTTCCCTTACCATGTTGATATTTTCAAAAGCTTTGTTGTATCTATAGGCAGAGGCAGCCTCTACTACATGTTATACCTAAAATCGTTCCCTAACACGTCTTCGCTACAACAAGACACCTTATGAGCTTATGCATGAGAAGAAACTTGATTTATCATTTCTTCATGTCTTTGGTTTATTAGGTTATCCAACTAATGACAGTGAGGACTTAGGTAAATTGAAACCGAAAGCTGGTATAGGTATTTTTGTTAGATATGCTCCTGCAAAGAAAGCCTTCCGAATCTACAATAAAAGAACTTGGCAAATTATGGAAACAATTCATGTTATGTTTGATGAGCTGACAGCAATGGCTTCTGATCAGTTCAGTTCAGGACCCGCACCTCAATTAATGACTCTTGGAACACTATGTTTAGGACTCATGCCAAATCGTCTGTCTTCAACACCTTATGTCCCACCGACGAAGAATAATTAGGATATCTTGTTCCAACCAATGTTTGGTGAATTCTTTAACCCTCCACCAAGTGTTGTTTCTCTAGTTCTCGTAGTCGTTGCTTGATGACCTGCTGATCTAACCAGTTCACCTGTGTCAACTTCTATTAACCATGATGCATTATCTATAAGTAAGACATCAAATCAAGAGCAATAACAATCCTCATTTGTCTCCAAAAGTGTTGAAGACCCGATACAATCTACACAGTTTGAAACTAATCCACTTTAAGATAATCCTTTAGAGAAATCGTACTCAAATGTCCAGTTATCCCACACTTCATTGGAACTTCTTGGTAAATGGACTAAGAATCATCTATTAGCAAATGTGATTAGAGATCTTTCTCGATCAGTCTCTACATGAAAGCAACTTAAGACTAACGCTATGTGGTGTTATTCAATGCCTTTCTCACTTCCGTTAAACCGAAGAATTTTAAAGAAGCAATGCTCGAATCCTCCTGGATTAATGCTATGCAAGAAGAAATACATGAATTCAAGCGATTGCAAGTTTGGGAATTAGTACCCTGTCCAGATTTCATGATGTTGATCAAACTAAAGTTGATCTACAAAATCAAGAAAGATGAACTTGGGGGTGTACTAAAAAAACAAGGCTCGATTAGTTGCCAAAGGATACCATCAGGAGGAGGGGATTGATTTTGAGGAATCGTTTGCACCGGTTGCTAGAATAGAGGCCATTCGTATCTTCATTGCAAATGCTACCAACAAGAACATGACAATCCATTAAATGGATGTCAAAACGGCCCTGTTGAATGGCGAGCTTTGCGAAGTGGTCTGTGTTAGTCAACCGGAAGGATTCATAGATCAAGATAAGCTAAATCACGTGTACAGGCTCAAAAAGGCACTTTATGGTCTTAAACAAGCTCCACACGCATGATATGATATGATGTCCAATTTTCTACTATCACAAGAATTCTCCAAGGGTGCAGTCGATCCAATACTATTCACCAGGAAAGTAGGCCACGACATATTATTGGTACAAATTTATGTCGACGATATAGTTTTTTCCTCTACTAATCCTGCTATGTGTAATGAATTTGCCTAAATAATGACTTCTAAATTTAAGATGTCGATGATGGGCAAAATGTCTTTCTTTCTAGGACTTCGAATTTCTCAAAGTCTCAGAGGCATCTTTATTAACCATGTGGAAATCATAGAGGGGAGGTGAATACGTTTCCATTTAAAAACATAAAAGGTTTTGTATCAAATTATCTATCAAGTTGAACGCAATATGAGAAGTGTGAATAATACATCTATATTCATTAGAATATGTCATGGCAATATAAACATAATCACAATACTAACTTCTATCCATAACACAATCATCATTCAAAAAAATATGCAACAATCAACACACATATAGATCTAATGCTAATATAAATGTAAGGCGATAAGGTAAAAAGATGTAAAGCGAAAGGTAAAAGAAAGTGCAAACCGGACATGATGATTTATAGTGGTTCGGTCACGAAGCTCCTCTTCTCCCTACTCCACTCCTCGAGTACCCAACTTGAGAGTTACTTCACTAGTCAACAAGCTCCCTTCTCGGTGAAGAAAACTACACAACATTTCTTACATTATTTTCTGACACTAAGCTAGATGTCGAGTTCTAATCCTAGATAAAACCAATCTATCACAACTTTTGTATTTTAAGGACTAAAATACTAACCGCACTACTTTACTACACATCACAACTTCACTTCCCTTCACAACTCTACTTCACTTTACAACTTCACTTCACTTCACTTCACGACTTCACTTCACTTCACTTCAACTAGACACTACCTTGATCACACCAATCTAACACTACTTACTAAGATCACCACGATCTAACTAAACTTCCTATGATCACTACAATCTAACAACTATACACACCATGATCACCATGATCTAACTATTACACAAGTTTGGAATACATGGACTCGATCTATACATTGTGAATGTAAGACATGTCATGAATGCACTAACTAAACTACATAACTTCGTATCTTAATGATAACGAGAGTTCTTCTCTTGCACTTAGAGGAATAAGCTTGAATCACTTGGAAACAAATGCTTAAGATTAAATGATCAAAGGATTATAGGTGATGTATAAACTGATTTTAGACAAAAAAGAATGAGTGCAAAAGGTGAGAAAATCAGTGGGAAACAGTCTAGTATTTATAGGCAAACTAGGGATTGTTTTTGTCTGGTCCACCCCTTAAAATTAAGGGGTCCGCCCTTATAATTAAGGGGGACGCCCAGGCCAGGACGATCCATTTTTTGTCTTTTCCAGGGGAGGTGTTTTCTGGAACATTTCTAGCCATTTTTAGGTAGATAATTTGAATTTAAAATATTTATTTTGAATAAAATATTTCTTTTAAATGTAAAAAATGTTTTGTAAAAGTTATAAAAATATTTGTAACATTTTAAAAAAATGCAAGGTTGAATAAAAATTCCTTTGATCATAAAATAAATTAAGCATTTATTTATTCATACCTTAAGTGATTTACGTCGGGTGCAAACTTTGTTGAAGCAGACTTGAGACGTCGAGAGATGTTGTCATATGAATGCATTGATGATTTATGATCACGGGTAACTTAAGCACTTTACGTTATGTGTTATAAGTTACATGTTTGTCATCACCAAAAATGAAGAGAATGTATAGATTAAATATCGTAATATTTCTATACAATGGAATGCAATTTTTGATGATGACAAAATATGTAAACTATAACTCATATAGTAAAATGTATAAGTTACTTGTTTACACTTCTTCTCCCCTTTTTGTCGAAGCAAAAAGGTAGACTCTAAGGCGAGACTTATACTACACTTTAAACCATTAACCAAAGAGGCGAGCTTGCATCATCCCCAGTGAAGTCTTGCTCCTATCAACCCTGTTTTATCATCCCAAGATATATACGTTGACACTCGAGGACCCCTTAGCTTATTGCACTCCTATGACACTTGCATTCCATTATATATTGATTCTAGCGGATCCATGGATCAAATTTGTTGTGAATTCTTAACCTACATCAAGGGTTAGTTTCGTGCAACAAGATATATATATATATATAATAGAAATATCATAGGGGTGGAATACACATATCAAGAAATATATAGATGTCATAACGGTTACAACTCCCCCTCGGTGTATTGTCCCCCTCGTTTGGGGCACTAAGGAGTCAAGCGACGTAAGTGTGCTACAAAAAGAAAAAAATTAGTATAAAAGTGCACATATATATACCAACAATGATAGCTAAATATATATATAGCAATACACTAACGGGGAACAAGACATGCATGTCTTAGATATATGCACTCTAAACTATGACATTTTAAAAGAAAAATTAAAACCTAGACACACGACGTATATTTAAGATATGAGAATGTTTAGGAACCATTGATAAGGTTTGACCGATACATGCTTAAGACTTGACCAAAACCCTTCGGTATAATACCGACTTTAATAAACGAGAACAAAATTCATTTATTGATTGACACACTATTATTATGAGAATGACTTCTTCAAAGATGTCAATAAGGAGTATTAACGTATTTCGATCAACACGTTCCTTATCGTATCATCATCTAACCAAGATGTTGATGTGGATTTGAATAGACTAAGGGTTCTATTGAGAGATTCCTAAATCCTCAAGGTTTCTTTGTTAAGAATTATGTATGCTTTTCATGTTTGGGGTGTTTAAGGATAAACATTATTGTAAGACTATAGGTCAAACTAAATGTTGATGATAATGATGATTTGTTGAGGAAACATAAACTAAGAAGGATGAACATGAATGGAAGGGGAAGGTGTTGACTATAGGTTTGTTAGGTGTTTTGTTGGTTGTTAATGTTGACGAACAAAGGTAAAAATGTGAAATGAGGTAGTAGTTCTTTCATGGTGAAAGAAACATGAAAGACATGATAGTGTGATGACTCAACAACACTTGAAGATTAAATATCTTCTTTGTGTTCTTGACTTGCTAGAAAGTGGAAATGATTAGATGATAAGACGCATTTCATTACGAAATTCACTTGAGTTTTGAAAACATAGGCATAAATGCTTATGAGTGTGAGACGCATTTCATTACCAAATTCACTTGACTTTTGATAACATAGGCACAAATGCTTATGAGTGTCGGGATATGAGGATGTGACGCATTTTATTTCAAAATTCACTTAAATTTTGACAACATAGGCACACATGCTTATGAGTGTCAGGATATGAGGATGAGACGCATTTCATTATGAAATTCACTTAACTTTTGATAACATAGGCACACATGCTTATGAGTGTCGGGAAATGAAGATGAGATGCATTTCATTGTGAAATTCACTTGTGGGGAATGGTTACATGGTGAATCTTCTTGTGAAGTTGACTAGGTGGATGACTCAAGATTGGTAGTGGTAAGGATGACTCGGTTTTATATTATTGGTTTCTAATGAATAAGAATCACATTTGTGAGTTCTTGAGAGTATTTGGTTAAAGGATATATGTGAACATATGCGTTTTCCCTTCCCTTTTAATTCGTGCTCATCCGGACATAAATTGTGGAATAAAAAGAATAAGTGAAGAAAAATAAAGACGGAAGCGATGAGCTTGACAATGTCATGACGGATGACAGTTAGCATACGAGTTATGTAGCTCTTCTCGAGTATTGTGAATGTTCATAGAACAATCACACGAAGAGGTACGAGGTTGTCTTAAAGGTGGTAGCAAAAATGTGGACGGAAGATATTAACCATCTATATAATAATAGAGGCGTAATTAAGGTTTTTGTGAAATGACTTAGACATGAACAATGAGTGACACTTTAATTTGCATTTCGCGAATTATAAATGCTTAAACATTTCGAATGAAATGATTAAGTTGTCGAGATTTATCAAAATGTTTTTAATAGTATCAAGACTTTTAAAATGAGAATGACACATTTATGAGATTTGTTTCATCATTCCTAGACTTAGACTTAAAAAATTAAGCGGTTCACGTTTGAGTGGTTTGGTGAGGATGCCGGCGATGCTGTCTTTCGATGAAAATGTTTTGATGAAGATATTTCCTTTTGGACTTTGTCGCGAAGGAAATGACGACGAATTTTGATGAGTTTTCTATAACACCCCGTGTTTTCAGGTCATATTGCGATTTCAATAATTCTATTTTCTTTCTATTTATAACATTTTTACGTGTTTACTCTTATTTTAAATCATCTAGTTAAACCCTAATAAGTAAAAAATTTAACCTAGGATTTCTTATTAACGCGAATAAGACTACGTTTAAACTAAAGACCTTAGTTAACGTGTTTCTCAACATATCTATCCATAAGCGTGTGTATGCTATCCGTTCACCGTAAATAAGCGTTGTCTCTAATAGGTAAACAAAGATCAAGTTGTATGTTCCTTTCCCTTTTTCTTATAAAGAAATACATACAACAAAATTTCTTAAACCATAAATCTTATACAAGAAACAAATGTTCACTCCTAAAATCTAGACATAAAACTCGTGTATTATTTTCCCAACTCCTCAAATCAGTAGCATTACAAATAAGATAAGATCCTACAAAATCCATCCCTAGTATAACTCTTTTACCCATCAAATAAAGCCTAACGTCTCACTTTTATATATTCCCTAAGAACTCTCATGATTATATGGCTGCCCCTTTTCTTGATCCTGCACCCAACATCTCCAAAATCCTAAATCCCACAAACGGTAATCGACTTTTATATCCTGTACCTTGACCAAATATAAGCCCCAAAAATCCTTGCCTTATAAGGATTAACACCAACTCGTAACTCATGAATGAGATACTATACATGCAAGTTGTTTAATTATATATAACACACTATCTAACTCTTGCACATACAAAGAAAGAAATCACAGGAGATACTCTAAAATCAACTTCATA
Organism: Tanacetum coccineum; assembly: GCA_026074375.1. Taxonomy (NCBI): domain Eukaryota; kingdom Viridiplantae; phylum Streptophyta; class Magnoliopsida; order Asterales; family Asteraceae; genus Tanacetum; species Tanacetum coccineum. Next base: position 82,553 of record BQNB010007779.1, on the reverse strand, counting down.
CTTCTTGGGTTCTCTTGTTCTTACACTTTAGTTTTTTGACTCACATAAATACAAAAGATTCATAACCATCACCTTCATCATACATAAAATAACAAAACCCCTAAGAACCCTAACCCTAAATTCGCCCCTTTTGGTTCCCTTTTCTAGTCGAAGAGGTTGTGTTTGTAGTGTTTTTCAGTTACATCAGGGGTTCAAACAGCCGAGTTTATTATTGGTTCGGGGTGTTTAGTTCGTATGTACATAAGGGGTAAAAAGAGTTGTGAGTTCATCATCATTCTTGGGTCGAGTCTCCAATGCATTCGTCCTTTACTTTTTGTGAGCGATCTATCTTTATTACTTATCTTTAATATGCAAACCTTATGCCTATTGTAGTGTGGTTGAAAATCTTTAAAAACAAAAACCCGTTTGTCACTTCCTGATATATGTCAAAATTATAATAAAACCCTATAAAACTTGTAAGAGGTTAATGAAACATGGGCCCTGATTAAGCGAGGGTAATAGGTTTAAATATATCAGCCATTTGTAGTTCGTACACATTAGTTGGTTAGAAAGAAAACACATATTGCTTAACCTGTTAATCAAGAGAACCCTGCCCACCCCTGTAGATTTGAGGGCATTATTCGACCTCTAGGAATGGTCATAAAAATAAAAACCTTAATTATTTCATAAATAGGACATATAATAATTGTTTTGCCCCTGAAATCACTAAATTTCGTCAAGTATTGACGAAGTTAGAAGGTCTTATAGATAGGCGACTGAAACTGCCATTATTTTCACTACTTCAAAAACAACCAGCGTAATGTTTTTCTCGAATTATTGTGGCGAATTTACCAAACAAAATAACAAACCAAATAATGTTAAATAAAACCTAAAGTACCATCTTTAATTTGGTATAAAAACCAGTCCCTTTTGTCTAGTAACCAACTCATAAATTGCATTTAAAAAGGGGTGTTCGTCACAGGTGTCGACAAGTTGTCGAACATCTGGTGTGCAACTGGCCAAGCCTGCCCATGAGCAAAGCCAACCTTTAGCCCTACTTTTGACCTCGTTAATGACCTCGACACACTAAACTTATAAAAAGTGACTTAAAGTAGACCTGCCCTAGTTTATTAAGGTGTTTTTGTCTCGTCCTAACGTTGGGTAATGAGGTCGCAAACTGAGGCCAAAACTCTAACCTCACAGTCAGCACATGCTGAATTACAACCCATTTATTTTTCTAAGTCTGAAAACTGGCCTAGTGACACGCACATGTTTAGCCCCGTTTTTAACACATTAAACGACTTCGTTGGACAAAACTTAAAGATGAAAGTTATAGATGACCTAGCCGAGATGTCAAATGTATTTTTATTTTTATTATCGTTAACTAACGAATTCTTAATTATATTGTAAAACTTCAAGTCGTCAAATATTAAAACTTAATTATATTTACACTTAACTCAATTTGTTAAACACCAACATCTAATTAATTGACGCACTTAGAGACCAAACCAAGGGCCGGACCGAACTAATGTTTTAGAGTATAGGTGACCTAGTTTCCAAAAAGTACGATGTCGTAACTTGCATACTTATATTTTGAACGCATTGACCCAATAAAGTTGACCATTTTAACATGAGAAGTTGTTTTCAAACATCATCATTTTAAATGGAGCCCAAGCACACACTAGGGACGAGATTGCAAGTATTTATCTTTATATTTTCCGTTTAGTAAATATGTATTATTTTTACATAGGTTACAGATAAAGTCTTTTGCATAGTTTTTCGTGCCACTACCTTGCAATTCCGTTATCAGTACTAGATGTGAGTTTATAGTCCCTATTTTATACTTTTCAATCATTTATTAACTCTCGGGGATGATATCATGTTTGATTTACAAAATGGATGCAAGTACATTTTAATTCAAATATTACGAGTTTGCCTAAGTAGCTATAACCTACTATGCCCATCATCATGAACCGTTTAATTACTGGAATGGTACCGCGGAATGTGATGAATAGATCATTTGGGAAAAACACCTCCGACGGGCAGTAGCGCTTGCTAGTTTTAACCGTTGGCAGGGAACGAACGAACGTATACATATCGGACTCATAGATTGTACGGATGAACATCTACATTGGGCAACATCATTTAAAATGTATTTGCGTTATACATCATTGTTTAGCTTCGTGTCAATGAGTCTTAGTGCATAACGTAATTACATTTTTTGTGATATTGTATTTGTTGCTTTATTACAGGGAAATCTTGCTATCCGCTTCATTAAATTTATAAACCTATAAATTCACCAACATTATTGTTGACAGTTTTAAACATGTTTTCTCAGGTCAATAAGGTGCAAGTCATGGGTACATTGGATGGTCGTCTTTTGAAGTCATATTACTATAAAGATTTACGTGCATTACATTTTAGGATATTGTTATGTTGTGAAATCTTTACTCTTTCAAGTTAAACAAATTAAGCCTATGGGCTTTTGTATCAAACCATTTATGAAATCCAATGTATCAGTTTTAAACGGCTCTTATAGAGGTCATTCTTATATCTTGTGCTATTGATCTATGAAGTAATACCTCTGGAATATCATATTCCGCTGCGACCCATTTTGGGGGTGTTACATACCATGCACCTGGAGGGCCTTGTCGCACATGCTTCAACTGTAATCGCCCGGGTCATTTGGCAAAGGATTGTAGAGGTGTGCCGAGGAATGTAAATCTTGTCAATGCTAGAAACCCAACTGTTAGAGCATGTTATGAGTGTGGTAGTACCGACCATGTCAGGTCAGCTTGTCCTAGATTGAATAGAGCACAAGAACCGGAAGGAAATCATCCAAACCAAGTTGTTGCTAATAACGAGGGTCAGGGTCGTAGAAACCAAGGGAACCAGGCTAGGGGTAGGGCATTCATGTTGGGAGCAGAGGAAGCTTACCAGGACCCGAACATTGTGATGGGTATGTTTACTTTGAACAATCATTTTGCCACTACCTTATTTGACTCTGGTGCCGACTATAGTTTTGTTTCTACTACTTTTATACCTACTTTATAGGCTAAGAGCCTCACTACCTAGTTTTAGAAAATGAGATTTGAGATAGCTAGCGGATAGCTAGTAGAGATTGATAAGGTTATTAAGGGTTTTAAACTAGAAATCAAGGGTCATGTCTTTGACATCAATTTAATACCTTTTGGTCATGGAAGTTTTGATGTGATTATAGGTATGGACTGGTTGTCCAATTACAAAGCTGAAATAATTTGACATGAGAAGGTAGTGAGGATACCACTACCAGATGGCAAGGTGCTTAGAGTATTAGGAGAGAGACCAGAAGAGAAAAGCGAGACTCTTGATGAGTGCTAAGGCTAATGAAAGGAAACAAGAAGAGATTGTTGTGTTAGAGATTTTTCTGAGGTATTCTCGGATGACCTATCTGGATTACCGCTTATTCGGGAAATTGAGTTTCGAATTGAGTTAATCCCTGGAGTAACGCCGGTAGCCAAGTCTCCCGATCGAGAAACAACCATTCAGAATTGGAGGAGTTCTGGACAACACCAGGAACTCCAAGGCAAAGATTTTCATCCGACCAAGTTCGTCGCCTTTGATAGCGGCCAATATGTTTGTTAAGAAAAAGGATGGTTCTTTTAGGATATGTATTGATTATAGAGAGTTGAACAAGTTGACTGTTAAGAATCATTATCCACTTCCTAGAATTGATGATTTATTTGATCAACTGTACGGGTCGCAGTTTTTCTCGAAGATAGATCTTAGGTCTGGATACCATCAGCTGAGAGTACATGAGGATGACATTCCAAAGACTGCATTTAGAACCCGTTATGGACATTTCGAGTTCACTGTAATGCCCTTTGGTCTGACTAACCCATCAGCAGTATTTATGGATTTAATGAATAGAGTTTATAGGCCTTATCTTGATAAGTTTGTGATAGTGTTTATAGACGATATCTTAATCTACTCTAAGACTCGAGAGGAGCATGTAGAATATTTAAGGTTAGTCTTAGGACTGCTCAAAAAAGAGAAACTGTATGCTAATTTTTCCTACGGTGGTAATTCGCTAAGAGAATAGATTTTCTTGGGCACGTGATAAATGGTAATGGGATTCATGTAGACCCTAGTAAGATTGAAGCTGTTAAGAATTGGAAAGCCCCTAGAACTCCGACTGAGGTTCGTTCGTTCTTAGGATTGGCTGGATATTACCGTAGGTTCATTGAGAACTTTTCTAAGATAGCTAAGTCTCTTACTATCTTGACTCAAAAGTGTAAGACTTTCAATTGGGGTGAGGAACAGGAATTGGCATTTCAAACCTTGAAGGATAAGTTGTGTAATGCGCCTGTTCTAGCTCTCCCTGATGGACTGGAAGACTTTGTGGTATATTGTGATGCGTCTGGGATAGGACTAGGCTGTGTGTTAATGCAAAGAGGTAAGGTGATAGCCTATGCGTATAGGCAGTTGAAAATTTATGAGAAGAATTATACTACTCATGATTTGGAGTTGGGTGCGGTTGTGTTTGCACTTAAGATCTAGAGACATTATATGTATGGGACAAAGAGTGTCATCTATATGGATCATAAGAGTCTTCACATATCTTTAGTCAGAAAGAGTTAAATATGCGACAACATCGCTGGATAGAGTTGTTTAGTGATTATGATTGTGAAATTCGCTACCATCCTGGTAAGGCGAATGTGGTGGCTGATGCCCTAAGAAAGAGTAAATCCTAAGAGAGTTAGAGCTATGAATATGATCCTTCAGTTAAGTGTCAAGGATAGAATACTGACGACTCATAAGGAGGTTATGGATGAGGTTGCAGGATTACAGAAAGGTTTGGATGAGATGATAGAAAAGAAAAGTGATGGAACCTTGTACTATTTGGATCGAATATGGGTACCTTTCAAGGGTTATGTAAGAACCCTGATAATGGATGAAGCCCATAAGTTAAAATACTTTGTACACCTAGGAGATGATAAGATGTATTATGATTTGAGAGATAGGTATTGGTGGCCTGGAATGAAAAAGGATACAACTGAGTATGTTAGTAAGTGTTTGACTTGTTTAAAGGTTAAGGTTTAGCATCAAAGGCCATCTTGGCTTGCTCCAACAACCTGAGATTCCAGTATGGAAATAGGAAGGGAAATAGTGAAATTAAATAGTATTGTAAATGACCTGAAAATACGGAATGTTACAGTCCTTCCCCGTTAAATGAGCCTTGTCCTCAAGGCTCAAGTTGCGACATTTGACGAAGGTACGGGTTCGGAGAAAAGATGCGGATATTTTATCCGGAATTGGTCTTCTCGTTCCCAGGTATACTCAGCTCCTTGCCGAGAGTTCCAACGAACTTTGACTAATGGGATTCTTCTTCGCTTTAGCTTCTTCACATCTCGTTCCACGATCTCAAGAGGTTCTTCAACAAAACGAAGATTTTCATCAATCTCGATCTCATCCAAAGGCACTTGAACATCTGGCTCCGCCAAACATTTCTTGAGGTTTGACACATGAAACGTGTCGTGAACACAACTTAGCTCCTGGGGTAACTTCAGCCGATAAGCCACCGGTCCAACACGCTCGATGATTTCAAATGGTCCGACATATCGTGGTGCTAGTTTTCCTTTCTTACCAAATCGTACCACTCCCTTCCATGGAGATACCTTCAGTAACACTCGGTCTCCAACTTCGAATTCAAGAGGCTTACGTCTCTTATCAGCATAGCTTTTCTGGCGACTTCTTGCCGTTTTCAATCTTTCCTTGATTTGAAAAATCTTTTCAGTCGTTTCTTGCACAATTTCTGGTCCAATAAGCTGACTTTCTCCAACTTCAGTCCATATTACGGGGGATCTACATTTCCGCCCGTACAGAGCCTCAAATGGTGCACACTTAATGCTTGTGTGGTAACTGTTATTATAAGAAAACTCAATCAATGGAAGATGAGTATCCCAACTGCCACCAAAATCCATAACACAGGCTCGAAGCATATCCTCCAGCGTCTGAATAGTACGCTCACTCTGACCGTCGGTCTGAGGGTGGTAAGCTGTACTCATGTCTAGTCTTGTACCCAATGCTTCCTGAAGAGCTTGCCATAAGTGTGACGTGAATCGACCATCACGGTCTGAAATGATTGACACCGGCACACCATGTCTCGCTACAATCTCGTTGACATAAATCTTTGCCAGCTTCTCGGTTTTGTAGTCCTCACGAATAGGTAGGAAATGAGCCGACTTGGTCAGTCTATCCACAATGACCCAAATCGTATCATACCCACTGCTGCTTTTAGGCAACTTTGTGATAAAGTCCATTGCTAACTTTTCCCATTTCCACTCAGGAATTTCTGGTTGCTGAAGAAGTCCTGAGGGTTTCTGGTGTTCGGCTTTAATCTTAGAGCATGTAAGACATCTGCTAACGTACTCAGCAATGTCTCTCTTCATACCAGGCCACCAATACAAGTCTCTCAGATCATAGTACATCTTATCTGCACCCGGATGTACTGAATATCTAGATGTATGAGCTTCATCCATGATTAATTTCCTTACATCTCCAATTGATGGAATCCAGATACGATCAAAGAAGTAAATTTCACCATCAGCTCGTTGCTCAAAGTGTCTTTCTAATCCTCTTAGCCATTCAGCTGGGGCTTTGAGATCCTTGGAAGCTTCGCTCTGTGCTTCCAAAATCTTAGTCTTAAGTCCAGAATGAATAGTAATACTCATAGCACGTACTCGTCTCGGCTTGAGTCTTTCTTTTCTGCTCAAGGCATCTGCCACCACATTTGCCTTGCCTGGGTGGTATTTGATCTCGCATTCATAATCACTAAGAAGCTCGATCCACCGCCTTTGGCGCATATTCAACTCTTTCTGATCGAATATGTACTGGAGACTCTTGTGGTCAGTGTAGATGACACTTTTCGTACCATAAAGATAATGTCTCCAGATTTTAAGGGCAAACACCACCGCACCCAATTCTAGGTCGTGGGTGGTATAATTATTCTCATGTATCTTCAACTGTCTTGACGCATATGCTATCACTTTGCCTTGCTGCATCAGCACGCACCCAAAACCTTGTTTTGATGCATCACAATAGACCACAAAGTCATCGGGTCCATCGGGGAGTGCTAACACAGGAGCATTGCATAATTTCTCCTTCAGAATTTGGAAAGCTTCCTCTTGCTTATCGCCCCACACATATGCCTTATTCTTTTGAGTCAACAGGGTGAGGGGCTTTGCGATCTTGGAGAAATTTTCGATAAACCTTCGGTAGTAACCTGCCAATCCTAGAAATGAACGGATTTCTGTTGGTGACTCAGGGGTCTTCCAGTTCTTGACTGACTCAACCTTGCTAGGATCCACGTGGATACCGTCTCGGTTGACCACATGTCCTAGGAACTGAACTTCCTTCAACCAAAATTCGCACTTTGAAAATTTGGCGTACAACATCTCCGTCTTGAGTAAGTCTAGAATTGTCTTCAGGTGGACTTCGTGCTCTTCTTCTGACTTGGAGTAGATTAAAATGTCGTCAATGAACACAATTACGAATTTGTCCAAATACGGCTTGCAGACGCGGTTCATTAAGTCCATAAATATTGCTGGCGCGTTTGTCATCCCAAATGGCATGACTGTGAACTCAAAGTGCCCATATCGGGTTCTAAACGCGGTCTTCGGTATATCTTCTTCTCGGACTCTCAACTGATGATATCCGGAACGAAGATCTATCTTGGAGAAGCAACACGCACCTTGTAATTGATCAAACAAGTCATCAATTCTGGGAAGAGGGTAACGGTTCTTTATAGTCAACTTGTTTAGTTCCCTGTAGTCAATACACATTCTCATCGAACCGTCCTTCTTCTTGACAAAGAGCACAGGTGCTCCCCATGGTGAGTGACTTGGTCGAATAAAACCCTTCTCTTGAAGTTCTTTGAGCTGGTTCGACAATTCTAACATTTCTGAAGGGGCTAACCGGTATGGAGATCTAACAACTGGTGATGCGCCTGGGATCAGATCGATGCGAAATTCTACCTCTCGCACATGAGGTAAACCCAACAGATCATCTGGAAATACTTCGGGGAAATCTCGGACAATGCGGATGTCATCAAGCTTTTTCTCATCAGCCTTGATACATGCAAGTGATCCAAGATCCTTTTCCGGCCTCTCGCCTTGAACTTCAAGAATCTCGCCATTCAGAAGAGGAATACGGACAATCTTCTCATAACAATCGATGAGAGCTCGGTAGTATGCCAACCAATCCATTCCAATGATAACATCAAAACTTCCTAGTTGGGTTGGCAACAAGTCTATTTTGAAGACGTGATTTAATAAGACTAAGGTGCAACTACATAAAATGGTATTGGTGCTAACAACTTTTCCGTCTGCTAATTCGATTTCATAATTAGTGTTCAAAGCGGTTGGGGCAATATCAATAAAAGGCGTAAACGCAGAAGATACAAAACTCTTCTCAGCACCAGAATCAAAGAGAATACAAGCGTAGTGATCATTAAGGAGAAACGTACCCGTGACCACATTCGGATTCTGCTGCGGATTTTCAACCACCACATAAGCTCTAGCACGAGCTCCATCATTCTGCTGGTTCCTTGCTTTTGGACACTTGTCCTTGAGGTGTCCTTTCTCACCACACCCGAAGCATGTCATATTTTGCAGGAAGTTATTACCTGCACCCTGAACCCCGAATCTACAATCCTTCTCTAGGTGACCCATTTTTTGACATTTCTGGCACCTTTGAGGACACGGTCCATGATGATGTAAGTTGCATCGATTGCACTTTGGTAAATTTCCAGCATAAATCTTTCCTCCAGCTGGGGCTGCAGCATATGCCCTGACAGGTTCCTGTCTCCTGTTTTGTTGCTGGGGATAATTGTTGTTTCGGTTGCGGTTATGGTTGTTGTTGTGGTTATTGTTGTAGTTATGGTTATTGTTATTGGTGTTCCTTTGGTTGTCTTCCCATTTCCTTTTATTACTTTCACTAATTCTAGCAGCCTTACCCTGAACTGATTGCTCGACCAGTGCACGGGCCATGTTGATTGCCTCATGCAAGGTCGCAGGCTTAGAAGAAATCATATTTCCTTTGATTCCTTCAGGAAACCCACGAATGTACTTTCCAATCTTCTTGCTTTCAGTGGGCATCAATTCAGGACACATCAGAACTAGTTCATGGAAGCGATTGCTGTAAGCCTCGATATCATCTCCTTTCAGAGTCAGAGTCCAGAGCTCTTGCTCCATCTTTTCGATTTCGGTTGCTGGGCAGTATTCAGTCGTCATCATAGCTTTCACGTTGCTCCAGGGGATCTGATTAGCATTAGCGAGTCCCAAAGTCTGAACATTTCCGTTCCACCAGGTTAGGGCACGACCCTCGAACGTGCACATAGCAAACTTCACTTTGTCATCTTCAGCACATTTGCAAATCTCAAACACTTGCTCTATCTTTTCGAACCAACGTTTCAGTCCGACTACGCCTTCAGTCCCCTTGAAAGAGTGAGGCTTGCAGTTCATAAATGTCTTATACGAACATCCATGCATCTCTGGCACAACAGTCCCTCCAGTATTTGTTGATCCAGATCCACCAGTATTGTTTGAGTCAGCTCTAGTCTTTTCATATTTTTCAATGGCTTTGGCCACACGCCTTTCCACTATCTTCCTAACGGATTTCTTCTTAAATCTCCTGGGCGGCATGATTCTGGAAACATACGTGTATAATTCGTTAAGAATTTGTAAAGGTATGCAGAGTTATGGGATATGATAATGATGGAGAAAAGGAAATAGAAGGATGATGTAAATAATCATGAATTACTCAGGGTATATAATTGACTGATAGAGATAGATATTGATATGTCAAAAGATAGACGTAAGAGATCGAATTTAAACCAAGTATTATATATATATATATAAGGTTATATATAATGCAATAATGATAATCAGAAAAGCAAGTAAGGATCGGGGAATACGCGCGCGTGGATATCGGATAGCGATGAAGGATTCTGTAAATTTGAAAATGAAAGAAAAGAAAATCTTTAAACTTTGTAGTTATAGACTAGGTTTTGAAAATGACCCAGTTCCCTATAACCTTGGCTCTGGTACCATCTGTAACAACCCCCAAAATCAGGTAGCAGCGGAATAGTAACATTGGGGTGCTACTTCAAGTACAACAAACAAGATATAGGAAATGACCAAGAATGGACGTTTTAAGATAATATTTCATTTATAGCAAAATATCAGAGTTAATACATTAGGTCCCATAAGTTTTTGATGTCATAAACATCCAACATACATTTAAACAAAATCTCAAAAGATGACTTAAGTTTTATGAAAGACAAAAGTTGCATATAATTTAGATAAAACACAGAATCCATCTTCATTGATATCCGCCACGGCTCCCCTTCAGTCTTCATACCCTAGGACCTGAAATTTACATGCTAAAAGTCAACACAAAGGTTGAGTGAAATCATAGGTTTGTTGGTAAATTGGTGGACCACAAGATCGATGTAATAATAGACTCTAAAACACATTTAGTAGTCCAAAACGTTTATTATTGCACTAAGCTCATGAACCCGAAGCCTTAACTAGTTTGTGCCCCAAATGTATAGGATGCTTGCCAACAACCTAAAAGTATTCTCAATGTTAAATGCACCATGGTCAACTTGTGACCAGAAATTCCAGGTGGGGATTGTCAGTCCCGATAGATCTATCCACAACACTCGCGCTCACTACAATAGCAATTGACGGTTCATGATATAGTAGGGACTTAATTGGCAATAGTGGTAACTTAGGCAATAATATTCAGGCAGTAATCTGGATAGCATACAGTTTAAAACACTTTGAAAACACTTAGAAAAACACTTGTGTCCAATAGTAAAATAAGCAATGTAATTCACCCCTTAGAGTTTGTAAAACAATAAAGTAGTAAAAATCTTATAGTTGTTACATCGTACTATCGTTCGGGCTATCATAAATAAAGAGGTCATGACATGACGTTCGAGGAGTTAGGATACTTTAAATCGTAAATCCAACAACATCGTCGATACGCCATCCGAAGAGGCCTCATTATGAAACTCCCTAGTAATATAGCACTTTGATAACCACTCAATATTCTATATAGCATAATCACCGACTAATCGTTTTAGTAAAATAATATTTATAAAGTGAAAACGTTTATAAATATACTTTTCGTAAAAATGACCTAATTTGGTCGTTTTAAGCCCGTTGCTCGCGTTTCTTACGTCCACGTCTTCGTAGTAAGACGAGCGATCAAAATATTACATTTTCAAGTTTTTAAGATTCTGCGATGAATAGTAAAATTACTGTTCACAACAGCTAGTTAGTCGTTTTAGGCTTTAATTAGCGTAAACTTGTAATCGTAATAACTTATTCGTTTTAATCCCGATTTTAGTGATTCCTTCGAGTACGTTTTTGTTATTAAAAGAGGTATTATATTTTATAAAGTTGGGTCTGCTGATGAATAGTACTTTTACTGTTCATAGTTTATAAAATTACTTTTATAAACTTTAATTATCGAAAATGTCGTAGTTTATTCGTTATAGATCGGTTTTTCAAGTTTCTTATCATTTCGGAATCGTCACGAGACGTATTATTATTATATTATATCAATACCTACTGTCTAAAATTCGAATTAAAACAGCCCCTAAGTATTCATGTATATTTCTTTATAAAAACCTTGTTTTATGTATTAATTAATTTAGTAGTTTACTATAAAAACTCTTATAACCAACATTTTACATATGTTGGTACTATATAATATCCCTATATCATCCTAGTCACTTGTTAAATTCATTGTAACAAGTTTCAAAAATAAAAAATACCCTTTGTACTGTCATTATTTTCACATGTGAAGATTAAGAAACCTTATAAAACCCTAATTTAAACCTAAATAATGGTTTTATACTTAATCCATAGGTTAAAATCTTTTATTTTTACGTTTTCTATGGTATCTAGGCCATATGACTTAAGAATAAGTGTATAATTGTAAACTCAAATAAAAACCATTTTAACACATTTAAAAGTCATTATGGTGATTTAGCCGTAATAACATATAACACATAAAATCACAACAATTAAAAACGTATGAAGGATTTAGAAGGACTTAGTGATGATGTTATAGGATGTAAATGAATGCTAACCCGTGTTTTAGACTTAAATCCACGCTTTCAAGCTTATAACCTATGATTGGTTTCAAAACCTAAATCTTTACTTTTTTCTTCTTTAATAATGGAAAATCGGTGATTCCAAGGTTGAATATGACTTATACATATTTGGATTGATGTATAAAGAGTGTTATTCTTAGAAAATCAAAGTGTGGATTAAGTTTGGCAAGGGTTTTGGGCCGTGGGTTTTTATGTATAAAAGGGAGGAAGAAAATGAAATTTTGCATGTAAGGATATAAGTAAATATTAATTAGCATGCATGGGGTTATTTATAGTAAAAAATATCTAAGCTAATTAAACCCATGGATACTTTCTAACCCTTAGCGTTAAGTTAACATAATCAAGTTGATAATGTGTAAGGTGGATATTTTATTAAATATCTAGTATAAGTAAAAGATGTAAACTTTGAAAATGTATTGGTCTATCATAGAAATTCTGCATATATAATGTATATTAAGATGTAATTTTTGATTTATTTTGGTATCTATTGGGTATAATCGTGGGTATTCGTTTAGGCCGTAGTTAGGTTTTTGAATATCCGGGAATGCCCTTAAACGGTTTTATTACGAAACGTAAGATTTTTCGTTTGCCATAAAAATAGATGAACAAAGTTATGTAATTTTCTCAGAATAATCATATAACACTGCTTGATGTAAACATTTAATTGTTTAATGCCCGTTTACATTGTATGTTCATTTTCAGGTCTTCGCGATTTTTAGCTTAACGATTAATATTAAAAGTAACCGCGTTCACGAGGATAAAAAAATAAAATAGTGAAATTAAATAGTATTGTAAATTGACCTGAAAATACGGAAGGAATGTTACTTCCAGCTAGCAATAGGACTTCATATTGGAACCATGGGTGTGGAGACCATAACGTAATTGAAAGGATATCACCTGCTAATTACACAACCTGACATTTGCTAGCCATACTTAAATCTTATCTTTATTAACCCAATTCAATAAATATTAGACTTGGTGAATATTAAACTATTGGACCCGAGGCTAGATAGAAAACATGGAGAACACGAATGTATTATCATGTCTTTAGCATTGCAATCCGTAGTAATGATCACATCATCTACATAGAAACTATGGTAATTTGATAGTAGAATCTTAATATTAACAACTGTAATCAAACATTCCCATGCTACCTCAAAGCATTTAGTGACCTTTCCATAACCTAGTTGAAAAGGAAAGGAGATAGAGGTTCTTGCTAACGGGACCCACCGCTTAATGGAAAACTCAGACGTAGGGCTACCATTAATAAGAATAGAAGCTCTCGAAGAACTTGAGACAATGCTTTTAATCAAGAGCACCATTTATTACCCAAATCAAAACGGTCGGAATGGTGAATCAAGTAATTCCAGCTTTATGGATTACAAATAGCCTGTCAAAGTCCACTTTAAAATGAGGAGCTTCTTTTTCGTTTTTTTTACCAATCATGATTTGTTAGAATATCGGGCCATCAAATTTGACGACCAGCAATAAAACGCCGACTGGTTCCTTGCTAACAATCTAGTCAATCATTTTGATAACATGGTTAGCTAAAATCTTGGCAATGATCTTTAGTGTGGATACTAATAACGACAATTATAGGGCGATAAGTCAGTGATTAATGTAGGGTTGTTGACCTTTGGGATAAGGTGAAAAAACGAAGAATTAGCCCCATTAGATAACACTAAGGAAGCAAAGTATAGTTAACACAAAATCATATAGATCCTTCTGAATAGTGCAACCCAATTACCGTCTTCACATAACGCAAATGAGTAACCATCGGGGCCGGAGCTTAATACTTCACAATCCAACGGCTTTCCTTAATTTCCTCAAGGGTTACTGTCTTTCAAGAGTTTCTCGATCAAGGCAATTAAGGGGATATGTGAATGGAGGAAGGTTAGAGAACATAACCTTGATGAATCTTGAGCTTGGAGAATTCCTTTTATAGAATTGAAGGAAGGCATCCTTGATCAAAAAGGGTTCGTGATCAAATATTACTTCAATTCCATAATCCAATTGATCATCTGATTCCGCCTTTTTTGGTTGTTGAGCCATGAAAGAATTTGGAATTTTCATCCCTTCTATATCCCATGTGACCATTGAGGGCTTTGCTTTGAATAATATATTGAACGCAAACTTATCGATCATTTTAATTTTCTTGGAGCAAGGTTGAGGCGGGATCATTGTCGGAAGGATCTAGCGGGATCCTCATCAATCCTATATCTCTATTGAATTAATTTCCTCAAGAGCCAGGTTTTTTGTTTCTTTCCAAGTCTTGATGTGTTTGCTCCATTGTTTGATCTTTTCCTTGTGGCGGGCGAAAACTTTTCATGACTTTTGAGATTTGAATCAAGCAATTTCCCATTCTCTTTAATAAGGTTATCAAAACATCTCTCAGAAGCCATGTGTTATACAATTTGAACGGTAGTGGGACCAAAAATCAGTTTTGTCTAATATGAAGAAGGAATAGGGTTATGATCGTACATAACCTATCTGAGAGCAGTAATCGAACATTCTGGGAGCGACATAGTCACATCTCTGAAATAAGAAGCGATAAAGTTTACTAAGCTTAGTACCTGCTTTATTCATCCAAGTTAAAAGAGCGACCACCAATAGGAGATCGACCTAAACTTGTGGGAATCAATGAATAAGTTAAAATGATTAGCTACATCTATTCAAAGTAGTTCAAACCTTTTTTGTGCGTTTCTGACAGCCATTATGTCTCCATACATAGTATAAGGAAGCCATTATGGGTTGAATGAAGTCTGTGATAGTCTATTCCATATGGCAAGTTTAGAAACATGATCTTGTTTGGCCGTAAATTTTCACCATGAAACAGTCTCCCATACATTCTTACAATTCTCTATGATAATAATAAACGAGTCGTCACAACAATTAGAACTCTTAGAGAAGAACATATTGGGGTCCATATAGATATAAGACCACCTGAGAGACAACGAGCCATACTACATGATAATCAAAAGCATAGTTTAGAAGGGAGCTACCCTCCACATTTAAGATCTTATTCGCATTAGCTCAGACGGAGTCATTTTTGGATTCTGAATTCCCCAAGAAAATGCCACATTGTGTTTAAGGCAAAGGTCTTTATCCACATGCGTTTCTTCTTTTCTTCGTACCTTAACTATTTATTGACAATAATATTCCATTTTGTCAACCTCTGTGATCCCGATTCCTTTGATCATTTTGTTTAGAGTTTTTTTACATAGCGCGACTGGGTGCTGACAACTTAAGAAGAATTTGACAAGTGTTCATTTTTTTATAAATTGAAAGGACACGTCGACCCTCTCGGAACTAGGCTAAATTAAGAAAGATTTGTATTTAATTACAAAAAAGTGGGGACATCATGGCGAAATCTGCTTTTTCGCCTTGTTGCGGATCCCAAGTCGCCCTAGGCTATTTTGGCTCAAAAAAAATTATGGCCTACAGATGGGGTGTGTTTGGTTCGGGTAAATTGAAAAGAATTAGGGTAATTTGGAATTAGAATTCCACCACCTCATGCATGTTTGGATGACAACTTAGAGAAATTTAAAATGACCAAAAAACTTTATATGAAGGAAATGTAAATGCTGACCATGAATTGGGAATTTTAATTGGCGCATGTATAGGAAACAATTTAAAGGTGATATGTTGGTTAAAACTCCTTTTTAGCTTGGGTTGTAAATAAATGAACGAGGGGTCAATTAATATATTTACAGCCTTGATTTGAATTCTTCGACATATTGTCATTTAACCAAACATACAACGAGACATTAAATTGAATAGCATTTAAAATTTTTTGGAGATCAAAATGTCTCAATTTAATTTACTTGAACCAAACGCCCTCTTATGGCATTTGATCTCTTTTAGGAATTTTCTAATAAAGTTATGTTTTGATTGGTAAATACAATTTTCAATCAACTCCTAAACTTTTTAATAAAGGCTAATGTAAAATTCTTAATTTTCATAAATTTTAGTAAATTTCCTCTTCAAATATTATTTACTCCTTACCGGAATTTTTCAAGCTTTCGCCTGTTTTGATACAGTTCTATACTCGTTTGGACCACTCAGTTTATAATAAGTACCTGGAAAATTTTTGGGAGTGCAGTTTTTCCTGCTTCAACGAGACGAGCTCGACTTGAATGACTCATTTGCGTGTACTATAAATAGTAAAAACATGGATGAGCCAAAACCAGCACCACTCACTAAAGCATGTTTGATTCCTGTTCTTCGTGGACCTTCACATTTGTCTTCATATAGCTTTATCACTTTATCTTCGGCACAAAATGAAGCAACTGTTCTAATGCTTCCTACTGCATCACTCACTTGCATCCTCATATAGTTTCTGAAAGCAACATTTTATTTTAAAGAAAATTATTGCATACAACATCTTAACTTTGCCTTCTGCATCCAAACAACATGTTGGGATATGTCCATATCATAAATAAATATACGGTCAAAAATATGTGAGCTTATGGGGGCACACACGTATACACAAAGGATACGTTTATTAATGTAATTAATATATATTTATTGTATAATAATTATATTAATATGTTTTTTCTACGAAATAATAAAACCGGTCTCAATTACGACGTTAGACGTTAGAACTCATTAATGGATTTGTCCAAGTGATAGGACTTGATAGTTACTCAAAAAAACCAAACCCGTGAGGTGTGTGGTTGTATGACCGGTCGACTAAGAAAGTATAAGGGAGTAAAGTGTCGATTTATGAAACTTGAGGAGGTGTTATAGTCTAACTTGGAGAACAAGTTTAGAAGCTATTTATACACTCCTTAAAACTTCATAAAAAAAGAAAAGAAAAGAGAGATACGATCATTTATCCCTTAGATTCAGTCGATACCTAAAATAATCCTACAAAACCTATTCCATGTGTCGTTCCTTTTGAGAACTATGATATTGATATCTTTCATCTGCATGTAATTATATCTACATGCATAGTCGCATATGCATACTGCATACGTAAAGATATTAAATATTAATTATTTATCCCTTATGGTTTGATGATATCTTTCGAGGGATTCGATCATGTGATGATTTTTATATCAAACAAGAACATCGTGTTGGGTTGTTTTATTCGTGAAGAAAAGACTAGCATCTTAACGTATCTCGGTGACGTGTAGTGTATGCACTTCATGGAGGTTATCTATTTTGGTAACTTTATTAGTTTGCGTGGTATTCTATTTATACACACGCGTATATAGAAGACGGTGTTAACAGTTACCTTTAAGCGGTGTATCGTTTCATGCTAAAAGGTACACATCTTCAATCCTTGTTAATTAATATGTTCTATACGTGATCTTTATTCCGCTGCGTACTCGTGATCTTTAATAGTTAATAGTTGTAAAAACCCAACAGTGGCATCACGAGCCATCGTGTAGAATCTTTAATTACAAGGAATAAAATTGGACAAATTAGGGTTTCGTGATTAATTTAATGGCCGTTTGGGCAGTTTTCGCTTTAAAAAGATTTGATTTGTGGTTATAAAATTAATTAGACGAAATCTAGGTTGTATGCCATTTTATATAAAACTTGATGTATTAATTGTTAATTGTTTTATGTTTTTAATTAATTGTTAATGGAGATCCATGATAAAATCATGCAAATTTATCATCGATTGATATTAGATATTTAAATCTTGTTAATTAGTTAAAAGGATTTTGGTTTAAATATGATCAAGACTCGCATAATTTTAAATATTTTCTTACTTGGTAAGATCCATGATTCAAAAATTCGGGAAGACCCTTATTATTAAATTAATGAGGCCTAAAAGTATTAAAGATTTATGTGCTATGTGGTATTTATTTATATAAGGCTTATGCAATCGATTAGTTCGATGTATGTGGCCGGAGTCATTGGATGAAGGAGCCTTATGTGAATAAAAACATTATTTAATTATTGGATAATTAGGATCATATTTAATGTTTGCATGCTTTAATTGTTAAGTGAGTTTAAATAAATGTTATTTAGTTTATGTTGATGTTTATATGTTTTATTTTTAAATTCTTGACTAGTGAGTAAATAAGGGTTTTTTTTCGAAATACAAATATATACATGATAAAGATTATCGAATAAGAATAAGATTTATTATGGACTATCCTATGCAAAAAGTCAAAAGTGGATTCGGCTTACATCCGATATAAAATCTTCCATGATTAGATATGACAATTTATAGTTCATATGTGTTTTTAATTAAAGTTTTAATTTTTTCAATGACGTAATTTGCAAGTACTATATGTTGCAAGGATAAGGTTCGGGGTTGACTTCATCAGGACTTTGGTTTGTAGATACCCATTACCTTATTATACTTGACTACGTTGGTAGTTTTCCTTACTTGCATTACTATGTAGGAAGTCGCGAATGGTCTAGGGTTTGGAATGATTTTTAATCATTCTTTAATCTTTTCCCGCGGTAAAAATGAAATCTTTATATTTTAAAGATACGTTGAATCGTCAATTTTAAGGTCTCGCTATTTATGTATTTGATACGATGATAATAGGTGATACCGTAATAATAACTTAATTGAGAATAAAGTTTTTATTAAAATCTATGATACGAAGATGTATGCATGCTCTTCCGTTACATATTTGACACTGTCAAAGTAAAATACCTTTTTCAACTAGGTTGTTGCCATCAATTTGTAAATACACTTGTAGATTGCTTTTTACTATGCGTGAGAGTGTGTAGATTTTGCAAATCTCAAAGGTGATTATACACTTTTCCGTGTTGAGACGGTGAGGTGTTACATAATCACAGTTTTTTATTAGACTACTTTAGCGTTGTTGTGGGTTTTAGACTAATTAACACGCGGCATAGATGGGATGTGGAAAACAATGATTACTAGATTATTATTGTAATAAAGTAAAGTCCCATATGTTTTTAGGAATTGCAAATAGTTGGGAATTATCATCGTTGTTACCTTTGATACACCTTCTACTAGAGAAGATCAATGATGTGGTGGAGGTAATGTAAAGTGGGTCCATAACTCTAGAAAATTAATTGTTTGTATGAATAAACATGGGTAGTTAATTTTCTTTAAGGAGTATTATCGAAAATACTAAAATTGAATTTTGTGATTCTATTAATTGTATTAATGCAACGATAAAAAACCATAAACAATGGTTTGTTTCTATATCAAAGAAGTCAAACCGGAGACTCCTTTCCTTGTAAAGGGAACATGAGACTCATTCCTAATATCTTTCTTGCTACAAAAAAGTTTTATAAATAGGAAAACATAAGAATTGTCTAATGTTAATCAAATTAATAACATGCTTAAAGTTAAAGTATATTGCTATGAATTATATTTTCAATCGCAGGTAGATTTCATGATGATATTTTGAAAGGATATAAGAACATATAGATAACGAGAGAATATGTTCTTAAAGTTATCAAATGGTTAACATCTAAGGTAAGATGTTTTTATGAGTTCTTGATGAAAAAAAATACATATTTACGCAAAATGGTAAAAGGCAAAACTAAGATATAATATATCTAGTTGTTTGTTTAATCCAAATTAAGGAGGAAATTGCATGCCCATTTTCAAGTTAATCAATTGCATTGATAGATAGTCTCTCATCTGCATAGTAGAACTTTTGAAATCCAAGTAAAATGTTACTATTTTAAGATTTCAATTAGAGTTGGTAATAAATAGATCATATTTGTTTTCACTGGTTTGGAACACTTGCAATGTTGTCATATCAGTCGGGTGAAAGCATCACGATTTTTCTAAACAAGACATTTATGTTAATACTGTCGAAATTCAGTTGGGAGCTATACAAGGTTCTTTATACTTGGTGTAAACTAGATTATTTCTTGTTCTATCTTGAGATAAATTTTAGTTTTCCAACTATACACACTTATGTTTTTAAAGATAGTCGTGCCACTACTGTCTTTAATTAACAAAGTGGTTCAAATATCTAACTTGTACGTAATATCTTGTTTGTCACTATCATATTGTTCATATACACAAACGAATGTTGTGTTGTTTAACTACATGTATGATGTTGTGCCATGCACTAGTGGGAGAAATCTTTATTGTGTGCAAGGTAAAAACTATGACAAGAACAATATGATTAAATGTTTTCTACTAGGACTTATTGCCCTATTCAGAAACATAATGATCACAGATATGAAATGAAGACCAATTTAAGTAAAATTGTGTATGTGTTTTTGATGTCTTAAATAATGAAGTAATCTCGATTTAAAGGTGATTGGTAGTTTTATATACTATAAAATATATGATAATATACCAAAAGAGCAATTAAGAACTTTCCTAAAGTCTCCCTTAAGAAAAGCTCACTCTAAAAGATATATATTTAATTATATAATACCGTATATTTAACGGGTAAGATGATCACGGGGATCGTTTCCAACAGACTTGTGGATAATTGTAACCTTGCTTTAGCTTGGATTATGATTTGAATGAGAGAAAAGATATTTTGATTATCTATAACTACTAATAAAAGAACAGTTAAAATTGGAACAATTAAAAGCAATTAAAAACCTAAACTAATTAACGAGAAGCAAATAAATGCGACAAATAAGAAAATATACTAAAATTAACTCCTAAAAATGCAAACTAAATTTCTAAACCTAAATTAGGACCAAAGAAAATTTTAAGAAAAAGAAAAACATTTTTTTGATTATTTTTGAATTTATTATGATTTAAAAACTATTTTAATCTAATTAAATCCTAAAAAAAATAGCAGATTAAGTCCTAAAAATTAAGAAAAATGATTTTTAAACTTAGAAAAGTCTAAAATAATATAAAAACTCAAAAAACTATTTTTAACTATTTTTAAAATTAAAATCCTATTTTTATAATTAAAAATAAAGGCTTAAAAACGAAAAATAAAATCTAAAAGTGTTGAAAATGATTTTTCTGAATGTAAACCTAAAAGTATTTAATCTAATACTAAAAATTATTTTTTTGTATTTTTCTGAAATTTTTTTCTATTTTTTATGATTTTTCAAAAATTAAAACCTTAGAAAAATGATTAAAATAATCTACTAAATGGAAAAATGTCAAAAATTCAGGGAAAATCAGAAAAGTTATAAAGATCAAAGGAAAAATAAGAAGAAGCTCACAGCTTAACAAATAAGCCGGGAAAAAGCTTATATAAGCTACGGCTTATAATGAAAAAGGAAAAGAAAAACAAGTATAAGAATTAAATGGGAGGAGAAGTGAATGGATGAGCTATTGTAGCATATTGGTTAACACGTTGGGTTTGTGTGCTTGAGGTCACGGGTTCAAGGTTGGTATACACCTTTTTTGTATTTTTTTTATTTTTCAAAACTCAAAGAACAAAAGTTGTAAAACAAGCTAATGTGAGCAACTTTAATGAAGGCAACATAAGCTCTAAACCAAAAATAAGCTCTTAAAAGCTTTTGAAAGAAACTGTCAACAGAAAGTGAGCTTTTGAGCTCACTTTTGCTAATTTCCACTTAAACACTTGCACAAGCTTCAATTTAAGCTCAAATTAAAAAGCAAAAAATGTTCTGGATAGCTTATGATGTCTACAAGCTATTTTTAATAAGCTACTTAACTAAGAAACACTAAAAGCTAACTGAAATTGATTAACAAAGCAGCAAACTCAGGAAATAATTCAAAAAGCTTAAAATTAAGAAAAGCTCAAATACTAAATAAGCCAAGTCCTAATCTGAGCTTAAGACGACTAAAATACCTACTTATAAGCTATAATTAACAACTATCAAACTTAATCTTATAAGCTAAAAACCTATATTTAAAAGCTAAGTACTAATGACTACTTATTTTTGGCTTTTTCAGGTTTTTTAATGAATTTTAAGAGCAAATGCAGATTAGAAATTAAGCTAGGAATGAAGAACAAGACTTAAACTAAATTTACCTATGTCTAATGTATAAGCTTCTTGAATTTTAAAGTCTAAAAATTAATTAGGCTATTCCTAATTATGATCCAAAGACCACTGCAGTTTAAGACTGCAGTGGTTCTATCTGATGCAAAGGGCAAAGGACAAAAAACTAAAATGCAGGTAACCTTGAGGTTACTACTGCATTTATCACACTCAAATAGAGTGCACAAACACTTAGCAAACCAAATCCAAGCCTTGGAAGGCTTGGATCAAATTTTCACAAGCACACATAAGTAGAAAAGGTACCTTGGTGCAGGAGCTTAAGAATAAGCCTCAAAATGAATTTAAATCCAAACTAATCCTAAGAACTTGCTCAAAACTAAATCATTTATGAAAACTTAGCTGACTAAAATAAAAACACAAATTGTCATTGACTTTTAGAGGTCAAATTAGCTAATTCCAAACACTCCTTAACCTTATGACAGAATTGACTTAGGCTTATAAACTTGAAATCCACTTAACAAGTCCTGAATATTAGATGATCAAATTATCAGATAACTATTAGCTTAAAACAAGCTTAATAAACATGATTCATTAATCAAATAAGCTAAAATCTATTATCTACATAACTGCTAACTATATTTTTTTTTGTTTTTTAGATTTTTAGACAAATTAAACTATAACAAGATCCATACTATATTAAGCAAAAACAAATAATCAAACACACTTAATAAGTTATAATAAAGGTAAATAAGCACTAGTAAGCAAACATATTAAGCAAATAAGCACATCTACATTAACAAGCACTTATAAAACTAGATATTAAAGAACATAAGATAATAAATGAAAACTTACTTTAAGCCTCAGCTAAACAGAAGCACAAAAATAAGCAGCTACAAGCTCTAGCTTATCCTATTGGATAAACTAGTATAAGTCCATGGGAGCTCATCCATGGTTAGCTCCCCTTCCAAAAGCTTAATAATCCAAAGTTAAGGTAATTAACTAGTTGTAAGGTTTAAGTATAATTAATTGACTTACTAAGCTCAAATTTAAGCTTATAGACTTGAATGAGCTTGAGAGTAGCTTATGGAATAGTACCTTAATATTTGAAGAAAAGTGAGAGCTTATGAAAAAAACTGAATTTCATTGATAAAAGCTTGATTACAATACTAAAAGAGAGTTACAAAAGCTGAAGGGAAATTACTTAAGCTAAAAATGAAAATTAAACTAAAACTAAAAGCTACTCAGTAGTTTATGTAGATCTTGTTTTAGTATTTGGATAAAGGATGTTTAAAAACAATTTTTTTTATGATAATGATACGTTGGGTATTTGCTATTTTTTATTATAATTTTGTCCTATATTTGCACTGTTTAGATCATGAATATTAAATTGATATTCTAATTAATTTGTTGTCGATTAACAATTTGGGAATATTATTAAACTAGACATTTCTTGAGAGATTGGTGATATTAGTAGATATTTAGGATGTGTCCACCAAAAATAATCTCATGATATTCATAAGATGAATATTGGATTTCCGCCACAAGAACATCACTTTATGGATCGACGTTATCAAGTGAATCTTGTACGTGATTTTATTTACATAAATCCTTAGACTTGAGACACAAGTAGGTTTAGCATATCTGGATATCCCTTGTTGATATAGTTTAAGCTGTCCTGAATAAGGTAAACTAAATAGGGCTATGCCATAATGGTTTATGAAACATGATGACTAGAACAGTGTAGTCAATATAGAATTTGTTCCTTCAATTATTGAAGAGTTACCACTGGGCCCCTTATAGAAATAAATCAGATGGTGTATGCCGTACTGTTAACTCATGTAGAAATGTCTCATTGTATTTTCAGTAATCTTGATACTTCATATATGTAGAAACAATATCGTTTAAATATAGATAGACTTAATCCTATCCAATTTAATCAATGTTATCGGAAACAATGGTATGTATAAATTATAAATCATTTGCTCATGCCTGTGAAACCATACTTCAAATATTTCGGGGTGCATGCGTGTTGCTAGATTCTTACATGTTTTTATATTATTTAACTTATCCAAGTGGGAGTTGTTTGAATTGTCCACTCGTATATAATATATGTCCAAATTATTTATTCCAAGCTAAGGGGAAGCCCGTTTATACGGTAAACAATGTGTGTTAGTGTTTTTAGTAAACGGATAAATAAATATATTTGTTAATATGTTTATAGTTAAACATTAAGGGATAATATGTAAAACAAAAAAAAAAACAACCGTAAAAAGAAAACGGGAGTTTTGGGTTTCTTGATGTTGGATAGGTAGGGTAAAAGAATTCAAGTAGGACTTGGATTGCTAAGCTTGGAACAAGTATATATAATGACCCTTAAGGGACATTATGTGATACGATATCAAAGAAAGAAAAAACCCAAAACCCTTTTGCTCCTTTATACAACCGAACACAAAACCATAAAGTTGTTTTTTGTTTGTTTTCCACTTCTTGTGATTCGATCAACAGTAAACAAGAAAAGGGGTATTCGATTAGTGGGGTTCGACCTCAAGAACTCATAAGGGTATTCGATTTTGTTGATAGTCAAGTTACGGGTTCGTTTACTAAAATACTACTAGTACTAGCATACTTCATTGTTTGCTAAGAACGTATTGTGTGTGTTGACTTAGAGAGATCTTGCTTTAGATCTTGAGGGTTTTGTGTGTAATTATCACAGCGGTTATATAGAGACGTGTTAATGTTACCTTAAGCGGTGTATCATTTCGGCTAAAGGGTATACATCTTGTATCCTTTGTTTATTAATTGTGTTCTATCAGTGATCTTTAATCCTGTTGCGTACTCGTGTTAATTAATTGGTTAATTAGATCGTAAAACCTAACATAGAACTTCAAAGTCAGCTATTATTCCATTATGATGTAAAACTGACCGAGTCAGGTTGACTCACAATGTTTAACCTGCAATAGGTCCGAAACCGCTAGAAATAGTAGCCTATTTCAAACACCCACACAAAATGGTTCGCTTTTATAACTTCCCTCCTTATAGTACTATTAACTTGCATTAAAAGGATAAGCAAACCTTTCATGTTGCATTTTGACATTACAGGTCATGTAACAGAAACATGTAAGTTACACTCATAGTATTCTGAGTAACAAAAATTCCCACACATAAACATGTACTTAAAAATACTACAGATAAGAAATACTAATACAATGTAAACCTTGGACGTGCACGAGACTTATAACTAATTCCAGTGTTTTTACTTTATTAAATTATTTAAGCTAAACTTAAGGGGCTTATTTGACAGCTTAAAATAAGCTGTCAAATAAGCTCAAATTGATTTCTTTGTTCTCGAGTTTGTCTTGATGCGGATTTTCAAGTCTGGACAGATGATCGGCGGCGAGATTCTCAGCTCCTTTTTTGTCTCGAATTTCAATATCAAATTCTTGGAGCAATAGAATCCACCGCATGAGTCTTGCCTTAGCATCCTTCTTGGCAAAGAGATACTTGATGGCAGAATGGTCAGTATACACTATGCTTTTGGACATAACAAGATATGAACGGAATTTCTCAAAGGCATACACTACGGCAAGTAATTCTTTTTCGGTCGTAGTGTAATGAGTTTGAGCCTCGTTCATAGTCTTGCTAGCATAGTGTATAGGTTGAAAATGCTTGTTTTTTCTTTGCCCGAGGACTGCCCCAATTGCGAAGTCGCTAGCATCGCACATCAGTTCAAAGGGCAAGTCCCAGTCGGGAGCAATTAAGATCGGAGCCTCAGTCAATTTTCTTTTGAGTGTATTAAAGGAATCGATACACTCTTCAGAGAAGAAAAATGGAGTCTCTTTTTCAAGCAAATGAGTCATAGGACGGGCAATTTTCGAGAAGTCCTGAATGAATCGTCGGTAAAAACCGGCGTGCCCAAGGAAACTACGGACACCTTTGACAGAAGTCGGATGAGGGAGTTTAGCTATTACTTCGACCTTAGCACGATCAACCTCAATTCCCGACTTAGAAATTTTGTGTCCGAGAACAATGCCTTCCTTCACCATAAAATGGCTCTTCTCCCAGTTTAAAGACAAATTGGTGTCTTCACACCGCTTCAACATCTTTTCCAAATGGGATAGGCACGTAGTTTTTTTTTTTTTTGGCACGTGAGAAGAGTCCCCAAAGACCGAAAAAGTCCCCCCCCCCCCCCCCCCCCCCCCCCCCCCCCCCCCCCCCCCCCCCCCCCCCCCCCCCCCCCCCCCCCCCCCCCCCCCCCCCCCCCCCCCCTCCATAAATACTTCATCGTTTTTTTCTATCATATCGTGGAAGATTGGCCTATCATACATCTTTGGAACGTGCAAGGAGCATTGCATAGCCCAAAAGGCATGCGACGATAGGCAAATGTTCTGTATGGGCATGTGAATGTTGTCTTTTCTTGATCTTTTGGGTTAATTGGGATCTGAAAGTACCGAGCGAAGCTGTCCGAGGTAACAGTTGTATTCGTTTCCTGTAGTCTTTCGAGCATTTGGTCATGAAAGGCCAATGGGAAGTGGTCTTTCCGGTGGCTCATTACGTTTTCTGTAAATTCAATACATACTCGCCATCCCGTGACCAATCGAGTAGGAATTAGTTCATTCTCATCATTTGTGATGACGGTCATACCTCCTTTCTTAGGTACACAGTGTACCGGGCTCACCCAAGGGCTGTCAGAGATGGGGTAAATCAATCCAGCATCAAGGAGTTTTTCAACTTCCTTTTTGATTACATCGTGGATTTTTGGGTTGACTTCTCTGACTTTGGCAAGATGGTTCGTTGTACTCTTCCATTAGAATTTTGTGAAGTACAAAATTATGGGTCTAAAACACCTTTATATCGAGAGTTCCAAGCGATGGCTCGCTTGTGGGAATTAGAACTTGAGAAGAGCTGCCTTTTCCTCATCTTTCTAGTCTTTAGGCAATTATGACAGGAACTTATTGTCGCCTTCCAAAAATGCGTATTTAAGATGGGGTGGCAGGTCCTTGAGTTCGACCTCGGGAGGTTCATCAACGGAAGGTTCAACGGTTTGAGCTTCACAGATTTTGAGCTCTTTCCTAACTTCAGGCATATATTGTTCATGATTTGGGAGGGGGGGGGGTGGTGGTTCACGGTTTTAATTGCTTCTTGAAGCAGATGTCCCCCTCTGGATCCTGATAAGTTGGATAAATTTAGTGAAGTTGGATCATTCTTCTAGAGCAAGAAAACGATCTGCTTCTTCTATATAAAAGAAATCACTGTCCCCAAAAGGAGTGAGAGTTGGAGAAGCAGTAGAAACAATAGGCTCAGAATACGGAGTGGGATTGCCACTCGCGATCACATTTGAAAATCCCAGGACCTCTTGAGAGTACTCATCACAAGCCATATCGATGACGTCGATTTTGTTGACCTCATTGGTTGTATTCAGTGTGTATTTGAAAGTTTGGTCCAGATTGAAATGTGATGGCTTCCTTGCAACACGAAGGGTAATCTCACCTTATAACATCTATCAAAGCATGGATCGTTTTCAAGAAACATTCGCCGAGAATTAAGTAACTCGGGGGTCTGGTTCAAAATCAACAACTACGAAGTCCGCTGGAAATTGGAATTTTCCCACATTTACAAAGACATCTTCAGCGATACCGATCGGTTTAGTGATCGAACGGTCAGCTAGTTCCAATGTCATGCAAGTCAGGGTCAAATTCAGGAGAGGATAGATTGTTCATACAGAGGAAAAAGCTGAGATACTGCTCGCACAAGATCGGCCAATGGAGTTGATGTAGTAATCCCCGGTACATTCAATGGATCAGAATCGGCCAGGGTCTCCAAGTTTCTTTGGTAACTTGTTGAGGATGACTGCATGACATTTCTCATTCAAAGAGTTCGTGCCAATTCGCTCAATTTTTCTTTGTTTCAATCAATGTTTTTAAGTCGAAGCAAATTTAGCATTGAGCATCAAGCATCGGTTAAAGTAATCTCGAATCTTAATCTCTAACGATTTATAGAATTTCTCGATTTGGTCGTTAGCTTTTTCATTTTTCCTGTCATAATTTCTTCTTGATGGAAATGGAATTTGATGCTTAGGAACTGGTGAGTAAAAATCAGGAGCAACATTGGGCTCAGGATTTTGATTACGAGATGAATTTGACACAACAGGTGGCTGGAACGTCTTTGGTGCTTCCTTTATTAGCGGAGCAATCTGTCCTTTGTCACCCTCGGTGTCATGATTAACTGCTTTCGGTCTTGATGTATCATCCACTTCGGGTAGATGATACTTTAAATTTCCTTTGGAGTTGGTAACGTGTTACCAAGGAAGAGTTCCAGACGGATGTAGAAAGCTTGTATTAGCAGTAACAAATTTTGAAAGATGTTAACTAGAATTTGCCATTTGGGATTTCAGGTTTTGACCTTGGTTTTGCATGTTTCAACACTGCAATCATTGGCTGTGACCATATCTTTCAAAATCTGTTTTTTGACACACCGTGTGTCTGAGGAGCAGGTCCTTGATGAGGGCTACTGGTTGATTACCACTGGTTGATGAACCGGAGGTCGATAAATCTGACTTGGTTGATAATTGTTTCCTCCTGTTTTGATTAAAGTTATTTCGCGTTTGAAATTGTTTTTTTGATTATTTGATGAGGATCTGAACTGGAGAAATAACCAGGGGTCGAAATTTGATTTGAGACCATGGAGGTCGAAAACCAGAATTAGCTTGCGTTAAAATTGGCCGATAGCGGCATGGGACACATACTCTGGATAACTTGTCATGGTTCATGTTGCTGTTAGTGGTGGACAGTTTTGATAAGAGTGACCTCCCCCAAATGTTACACAACTTTGTTCAACAGCTTTAAAGGGGGCGAAGCTTGGGGTTTCGGTTCTTTCTATCGAGAATTAAATGCCCGAACCATGTCTTTGAGTCAGCAACATCGGATGAGAATGCTTGGGTGGAACAAGCTTGTAATCATTTTAGCTACAACAGTTATGTTTCTTGTTTGTCGTACATTAGACTTGCTCGCGATGATTTTTTACATTCTCGAGGCATTTTGTCTAAGAAGTTACCACAAGCAGCAGAGTTCAATGAATCTTATCATTTGAGTTATAGGGCTCTTATAAGATTGTTATCGAGATGATGCAATTCGAAAACCCTTGATGAGGGCATCCCCTTAAAAGATCATTGAAACGATCCAAGCCTCATAAAAAAGTCTAATCAATTTTTGCTGAATCTGTGATTTCATTCTGAGTTTTGTCGTTTTAGAGTGGAGGGAAGGAATTTGTTAATAAATTTTCGAAACAAGATCATCCCTGTTTCAATCGAACCGAGGGGTTCTTTTTCTAGCCATATCGGGCTGCCACTTCGAGAGAAAACGGGAAAAAGCATAAGTTTAACCGACGTTTGGTACGTTCGAATCTCATGTAGAAGTGTCTTGTGAAATAAGGATGTGAGCATGTGGGTCTTCTTTCTCATTTCCAAAAATATTGGCTTGTTTTGGACAAGATTCAGAAGACCATGCTTGTTCTCAAAGTTTTTCGCGATGATTTCGGAATAAAAACTATCAGCATCCTAGTAACCTCGGTGGTGCTTCGAGCTATGGCCGGCATAGTAGATTATCAGCCATCGTAACTATGGGAGGATTATCAGCTTCTCTGATTTGATGATTTCAACTGAGTTTGTCGGTCTTGTGGTTGTCGACGGTCTTCGGGCTTGGGACGAGTGCGCATGAACAAAATAGTTAATATAAAAAGAAAAATTTAACTAATTTTTTTTTTGGTTTTTCAAAGATGTATTCACATGATTTTAAGGACAATGTGATAGAAACTTAAACCAAATTATCTACTTACTTAACGGGTATCTCTCAAAAAAGATAAACGCACAGGTGACGCCGGAGGAGTAGAATAGCGCGAAGACTTATTTTTCCTTCGGGTCGTATTCCTAGGAAACAACCTCCTTATTACCACTTTATAGTTTGTTCAACTTCCAATGGTGAGCCGTACGTCGTAAGAGACACAAAAGGCAAGTTTTTAAATCTTTTGTTCGAGTTGGGAACCAACAAGTTCACCGGAAGTTATTATGATAATACCTCAATTGAGAATATTATATTTTGGTATTTTTACAAATTTGTGAATTTTATTTCTTTTTTTATGGACAATGTTTTTATATTTTTGGTTTTTTTTTTTTATCTGATAATTATACTAAAAGAAATGATTTTTTTTTGTACTTTTTTTTTATATTTTTATAATAAAAGAAAATATTCACAGTTTCAAACCATTGCTCAACGTAACGTTAATCGGCTTTCACACTCCCGCAGCGCGCCACAAATTGATTGCGGGTTTTCACTATAAATCTTTATAATATATAATAGAAATATACAAATATATACATAAGTTAAAATCAACAAGAGCCAATGGATACCGAGAAGTAGTATAGAGTGTTCCCGGGTCGTTTATCCCCAACGAGGCTGGAATGGAAAATCGATACAATCGAAGATTTGAGTTTGAAGGAAGGAATTGATTTGGGAAGTTGAAAAAGTCAAATTAGATAATAACGAACTAAAACGTTTAAGAAAAACTAGAAATATGAAATTAAACTTAGAAACGACGGGCCCGAATCCCGAACAAAAGGGGAAACCTAATCTTTAATAAACTAACCATACGAAAACAATTTTTCATCTTCTAAAACTTACTTACGTGACAATAACGAAGAATGAAAAAGACTAGACCGAAAACGGAGTTCGTTTGACCCAAAAACGAGTCAAGACAAAAAACCGCACCCGGACCGTTCTTTAAAAAGCAAAAAGTTGTAAAAACGACCCTACGAAAAATTTTATATTTTTCCTACAAACTAGATGACAAAAGAAAATTTTCTAAAAAAGCAAAATATTTTTTTGATAATTTTTGTATTTTTTATGAATTAAATAAACTTTTAACTAAATTAAATTATAAAAAATATTAAACGATCACAAAAAATTCTGAAAAATTTACAAAAAATACTTTACTCTATAAAGTTCCTACGAAAAATGAAAAAACACCAGGTTGCTTAAGAAATAAGCCCGAAAATAAGCTATTTCAGCTTATAGGCTTATTGGCCAAAACCACTATAAGTATTATAGCCCTTGAGTCTTTAACGAAAAAGACCCAAGGGCGCAGTGGACTCTAACTTAGGTACAGGTATCCTATACCTTAGAGTTGTGTTGGTTAAAGGGTGTTATCGCTTGGTCCCGGGTTCGAGTCTTGCTCACCCGGACCAAGTGTCTTCCCTTTTTTTTTCGAACAACTCCAAAACGAAGCAAGTTCGTTATGCGCGTGGGGGAGTAACTACTTTGTCAACTAGGTTTTTTTGTGAATAGCCTCATAACGCTTATAAATAAGCTTAAAGTTGGCAGAATGGCTTAATTGGGCTTAAAGGCAAAAAAAATGCTAAGTCTTTTTGGACTTAGGGTCGAATTAAGCTAAGACAAAAACTAAATAAGCTAAGGGTCTAATTTTTTTTAAATAAGCTTAAAAAACTAAAAGCTTAAGGGCTAAATATGCTGTGGAGCTTATTATGACAGAAAAGCTTAAAATGAGCTTAAAAGGCTAAAATGCTTAAGACTTGGACAAATAAGCTAGAAAAAGGCAAAATAAGCTTAACAACTAACTATCTATTCTAAATAAGCTGTTAGAACACAAGGGAGCTTATTACATAAGCTAAATAAGCACAAATGGAAAATTATCGCATTCACCTATAACCCTATAAATCATGCAAAACAGTCAAAGGCATGTTTTGGGCTTAAAAATAAGCATCAAATAGCCTTTAAGGTCTGATATATTTTGAGAGCTTATTGGAGAGCTTATAGGACTCTGGAATAAGCCAATGGATGGACTTAAAGT
The DNA here is from genome assembly GCA_026074375.1 of Tanacetum coccineum. Lineage (NCBI taxonomy): Eukaryota > Viridiplantae > Streptophyta > Magnoliopsida > Asterales > Asteraceae > Tanacetum > Tanacetum coccineum. The sequence goes on along the minus strand of BQNB010007779.1, from coordinate 50,698 downwards.
GTGCTTAAAGAGCAAGCAGTAGAGCTTAATATCTTCACTTGGCACCAGTGGGAGATATAAAGCTGTGCTCATGGCTTATTTGACAGCTTACTTTTAAGCTGTCAAATAAGCTCTAAACACACAAATAAGCACAAACAGATTGAGTGCCCTATGAAAGGGGCTTGTGCACCAATTTTCAACTTTTAAAAATCATTTTTACTTACTTATTTTTGATTGTGAAAAAGCTCTTTTGGTTTTTAGAAACTGTGACAAAAGAGACTTGGTGATTTTTGACTTATAAAGTCAAAGGAACAAAGGGCTTTTGAAGCATTTTTTGTGACACACAAAACAACACTCTTTTTGTGTTAAGCTCAAAACCTACAAGTGCTTAACCCATATAAGCACTTGTGGTATTTAAAAAATCTCACAGTATGATAATGGATTTAAAAATTTGGACAACACTTTTAATACCTTTGGAACTTTTGAAAAGCATTAATTAAGCTTAACTTTTTTTTTTTTCAAGCTCAAACAACATATGACCAATAACCCAGCACAAAAAACCTGTTTTGAACGTTTTAAGCTTATGCCAAACAACCCTTTACTCTTTAAAAACTGTCAAACCAAAGTGACTTAAATCTATTTAAAGCTAAACTTGAAATCTTTATTCCACTTCTACTTAAAATGACTAGTTAAACTATTTTTAAGCTATAAATTGCCAGCTTATTTGAAAATATGCTAGTGTTCTCTACTAGTTAAGCTACTTAAGTGAGTTTTTGAAAGATAAGGTGATTTACACACATTCAAAGATGAGAACTTAAAACAGCCAAATAACAATCTAAACGAATGTGCTTGCAGATATAAAAACAATATAAGATAAATGCCTTAAGCTAAAAGTTAAGCTAAATGAAAATTGAGAATTGAAACCTTGGATTTTTGTGGTATAGCTATGCCAAAATGGCAATTTGGGCCCTTCTCTTCATTTCTCTCTTTTCTTGTTTAAATATAAGTTTTAGGGATTTACAATTTCAGTCCCTAAACTTATATTTTTCTTGACCTCTGGCCTCGGGGTGACTTGGGTGTTGACTTTGGACTTTGACAGTTGACTTATATGTTGACTTTGTCTTTCCGGCTTTCGCATTTGGCTATGTCTTTTACTGTCTTTTCCAATTCCGTGTCCGATATTGTCGTTTTGCTTTGTTTTACTGTCCTTTTCTAGTTATCGTTCCTGCACACACAATTAGCAAAAAAGCAATTATTTGCATTTTATGGTACTTTTTTTGGTTATTTTGCTCGTTTTTTAAGATAAAAGGTATGTGTATTTACGCCTACCAAGTGTCCTTTATTGAAAATTAAATTGGGCTGTTATGGGATTTGTTTCAAAGGTTTATAACTGAATTAAATGTTCATTAATGACTATTAAATTGGCTGTTATGATTTGTTTCAAAGGTTTATAACTGCAAAATTGACAACTAAATTGGCTGTTAGGCTAAACGTAATGGGACGACCTTTTGCGGTCGATCGTCCCATGTGGCAATAAAAGGGACCTGGTTCACCCCACTACACCGACGAAGCAAGACCTGATCCTACCCAACCTTTGCAAAGTTAGGGTTTCTGCACGACCTTAAAATTTGGAGGAGTCTTTTATTAAAAACAAATAACTCTTTTCTTTTATATTTTTATTTAAAAAAATTCAACAATCCCCCATTCTCTTAAAATCTCACTTTTTAATCATAAAACCATTCATTTTATACCTTTACTTATCTTTAGAAATGGCCTTGTTCGATATTCAGGCATAGCGAACAATAAAATCAAGCTTTGTTCAAAAACAAAATTGACGAAGATATGGTTCATCGAAAGGGGTTCTGATTTTAGCTTTGCAAATTGATAATGCATGAAAAACTAAAGAAGATCTAAGAAAAGCATACAAGAAATTGATAATCAGCAATTCTACAAGGAGCTGTGCTTTGATCGGGACTCACTTTCTTTAAAGAAGGTTCTGATAAAGATTACGAGCTAAATCTTTCTATTAAGAAAGGCGTCAAAACTAGAAAAAACAAAGATGCTAAGTTAGCTTTGTTACATGCGAAAATACAACCCACGGTCAGAAACCCTTATAGGTGGTTCGTCATCTCAGGACACATGGATTGGTGATTGTATACCTTACTGCGGAAGAGTTACATCAATACATCTAGATGAAAAAAGCCTTATAGAGAAAATACTAGAAGATACAAACAGTCGGATGAACAGGCATGAGAAAAGATTGGCAAAATCAAGTTTATGATGTTGAATGCTTTATGGATTTGGGGTGATGAAATTGATTCAGATTAACGAGTCTATCTGATTATTAACTAGAAACTATTTTAATTTAATGTTGTTTTAATTTAATGTTTTAAATAAAATATTGTATTTTAAATTCCGTTATTATATTTTTAGATTTTGAATTCCAACGGCTAGTTTTGCGTTTATTAACATAACCTCACCATCTCATTATTATATCACTAACACTTCTTATCCAACTATCCAGATGGATTCCAAATTTCACTAACGAAAATGATCCAGGGGAATACAGTCTTGATATAGACGATTCTGATATCCATTTAATATTTGTTCTACGTTCGTCTAGTAGCGCACATGTTGAACCATCTCCATACACCCCAAATCCAGTTACCATAATACCCGGTCTTGCGGGTATTTGTGACAACCCGAGAGTTTCCGTTTAATAAAATAGCCGTTTCTGTTTAGAAATTTGAATTTTTAAAAGTTTCGTTACGCTTTACCGTTTAGCCTAGAAGTTGTTTTGTTATTATCTGAGAATCATCGTCGGGAGCGAACCGGGACACCAAACGTTGTAGTATTTTGGCAATAGCCACATTTTTATGCTTTAAGGCAATGTTTAAAATTTTGTAATTTTTTGTGTTACCGTTACTCGTTTCGTTATTTACGTGATACGTGTTTTGATTTATATCTATACTTGTGCATGGTATCTCTTGAAATTAAATACAAGCTTGCATGATATTCCTATAAAGTTGGAAGCCATTTGGTCCCCCCCCCCATGGTCTTATAACTGGCTATGCATGTATATACATGCATAGGATTCAAAATTTGAACAAATATTCCTAGACAAGCTTGCATAAATCAAGGTTAAGGGACTATGTTACTAACACTCTTTTGATTGGCAGATCGTTTTGGTCCCCCTTCTTGTCCATAACCGACGGCACACACTAGTGTGTGTGTGATTTTTGTTGATATAAACCCCCACTTCTCATCTCATTCATTCTCATTCTTCACACACAAAAAATACATTCTCTTGTGTTTTCTCTCTCTAAAACACACATACTTTATTTCTTTTCCTTCTTGGCGAACAATCTCACATCACCCAAATCATTAATTTTATCTTTGATCAATAATTTAAAAGATATATTATTCGTAGTTTTTTTTTTTTTTTTTTTTTGTCTTATTTTTTGTTAGGGGTTTTGGCTTTTTTTTTTTTTTTCTTCTTTTTGTATTTTCTTTTTTTTTTTTTTTTTTTTTTTTTTTTTTTTTTTTTTTTTTTTTTTTTTTTTTTTTTTTTTTTTTTTTTTTTTTCTTTCTTTTTTTTTTTTTTTTTTTTTTTCTTTTTTTTTTTTTTTTTTTTCTTTTTTTCTTGTTTTTTTTTTTTTATTTTTTTTTTATTGCTTTTCTAGAGTTTGATTGTTAATTCATCCGGGTCTTTTATAAAAAATTTTTGGGCTTGTTCTTAGTTTTTATTCATCTTTCGTCGTGGTTTCTTTGTAAGTCATATTTATTTTTTCATAATAGTTGTAACTTTTGCTTAGTATGATCATTCCGAACTAAGGTGTACCAAAGACGGATCGTTGTGGAAAATCATTATTTGTTTTCATAATAACTACCAGTCTCTAAGTTTAATCTTTTTTTTATTAAATGTAAGAAACATAAAAAGTGATTGTACTTTTGTGCATAAAAGTACCGTTTGTGATTATTTTGATTATTATATATTGATAATTATTACGGCTTTACGTTATTTATTTAGTATTTTATATTATCTTTAAGTTTAATTATTGTGGCGAAGAGATTAGTTAGATGTTGGATTTGTTGGAAGGTAAATTAAATGTCGAAAGCGTTTTAGGTTTAAGAACGGATTTGGTTGCGTTATTGGGAGGTGTTGTTGAATTAGATCGGATATTCTTTTCGTGTCTATAAAGATGTACTTTTTGTAAAACGGATGTTTTCACGTGTCGAGGTTGATAAAAATAGAAAGTCGATATTTTTAGAAAGGTAATGCCGAAATTTCGTACTTTATAAATGCGTCGAAAACTTAATTCTTTTATTATCTAACTTTTGATAATAAAATAAGAAAAACGTAAGTGTCGAGTTTAGGTCAACATTTTTAGTTATTGAGTCAACGTTGATGTGTCGGGACACTAAAAGACGAAAATACACTAAAAGATGAAATACACTAAAAGACGAAATACACTAAAGAAAATATACACTAAAAGATGATTACACATAAAGGCGAAATGCAATAAAAGACGAAAATGCACTAAGTCGTAATGCACTAGAAGACAATAGACACTTAAAGACGAAATACACTAAAAGATAAAATACACTAAAAGACGAAATACACTAAAAGACAAAATATTTTTGAAGATGTTTCAAAACGTCGAGACTTGTCAAAACTTATAACTTTCGAAAGTACGTTTTAAAAAGGGATACGCCGTGTCTACTCGTGCTCGGATGATCAGTTCTTGCGTTAAGCGTTATTCGTTGTACATCATTCTTAAACGACGACTATATGATAGGTTGTCGCTAGAACCGTGAGATTCATTTTCACTTGATTGATTCCTTTTGATCCACTACCCGTATAAGGTGAGTTCATAGCCCCACTCTTTTACTCGTTTTGAATAAATGTTTTATAACTTGGGGTGAGAAACATTGCTTGTTTTTAAAACTAGACACAAGTACTTTACGTGAGATTTTCCCTGTTTACGTGTTGCCTAAGTAGCTTTTAGACCACTACTGCCCGAACTATCATGAACTGTCAATCTCTTGACTGGAGGACCGGTCGAGGGAGCGCGAATGAATAAATAGATCTATTGGGACTAATTATCCTTATCCGGGTGAGTAGCGCATTCATACCCACCGGGACGCGGCCGATAAACGGATATATGTAATGTTTAATGGTTAGTTGTCTTTGGTCGGACAACCTAGAAGGCAAACAATACTTATAGCTCATGTACTTGCTAACTTACGTAATTAGCTTCAGTGTCATGAGCTTGTGCAACGTAAATTCTTATATGTGAAGTAGTATCGGTTATTATCTGTCGCATTAATGTTTGATATCTTTTGGTCCACTGTATTAACAACGTTTGAAACTTAACTATGAATTCACTCAACTTTATGTTGACGTTTTAAGCATGTTTTTCTCAGGTGCATAGCTTGGATGTCGTTGCTTGATTATGTGAAGTCTATTTGCCTGGACCGGTTTCAGAAATTTATCTATGTCTTTAAATACCGTTAGTGGAACTTTTTAGCCTTCCGCATTTTAACTTGTAATCTTTTAAATTTAATAGTTAAAATCTATTTTATTATTTTAAAACTTTGCAACGGTATATTTTTCAAAACGTACCCTTATAGGTCGTTCTTTATGCTTTGTACTAGAGATGATCAATAAAGTCACGCCTCCAGACACGTATTCCGTCCAGGCACCGTCTGGGGGTGTGCGGTTTGGTATCAGTGCAAGGTTATTGAGAACAAGGTAGTAGAAACTAGGTTGGACTATATCCTAGTATGTGATCCTAGTGATTATGTGCCTTGCGTGACTTTACTTAGTACGCTATAAATAACTAAAGTACTACGTAAAAGAAAATTTCACGTATTAAATACTAAGTATATATATAATTTCTAAGTATTTCTTATTTCATCCTATCATGACGTGCTCGATGACTCATTCATTCATTCATTTTGCATTCATCCAGTTACCCATTCACCCATTCATATTTTTGCATCATGCATGGTTGATATAAAGATGATTTATATGAACTTTGCTTGTGCAGGTTATGGCTATTTCAGTTATCTCGATTTCTTCGGATTCATCAGAGGATAGCGTGGGGACACCTGTTGGTTTTGGATCTTGTTCGGTACTATCCCTACTACTATTCCTGACACCACACCAGTGATTACTCCACCCGCTACTCAGACTGACACACCAGTGATACCCATAGAGATAACCTATCATACCTCGTCGTCGGGTTATGATTCTATCACCTGGACAGCCTATTCCTCATGGTCGACCATACCGCTACCATCTTAATGGGCCGGTACACATGATGACTGCGAGGAAGAGGGTTGGACCGTTACCCACTCATCGTCTTGCTGTGAGACATTCTGCCGATCATTCTTCTTCAGATTCGTCATCAGAGGCATCATCAGATTTTCATTCGGATGCTTCTCTGATATTTTCTCTTTTTTTTTATTAGAGACACTCATTGTCAGATCATTCTTCACCTGATTTACCGAGTACTTCTGCGGGGCCATCTCACAAGAGACGTATGTACCCCACGACATCTGTACCTGCATTATCACCTATCACGAAGCTTTATCTCCTGTCCATGCTGATTTGATACCTCGCCTAAGAGAGTTAAGGATTCTGGTTATCTGGCAGATGTAGAGGTTGATCCTAGAGAGATTAGTTTGAGGGATGATGCTATTATCAGGGTTAGTGATGAGCCTCATTTAGAGCAGGATATTGATCCAGAGATTCAGGCAGAGATTAACGAGTGTATTGCTTACGCAGATGCTCTTAGGGATAGAGGGATTGATGATAGAGTTGTAGTTGAGGCTGTTGATCGAGATGAGACAGAGACGGGTGTGAGAGGCCCGGTTGAGGTCAGAGTTGAGAGGGTTACTCATCCTGCGATGCCAGAGGATATTCTTGAGCCTGCTCAGGAGGGAGCAGTAGAGGTTACGTATGAGACATTAGGAGATTTGGTTCAGAGGTTCCATTGATCTCACTAAGGCTATCCAGTCCATGTATAACAGGCTATTGAGGGAGTTCAGAGAGAGCAGGGACATAGGATTATTGGGGTTGAGTCGGCAGTTATTGCTTTGACTAGAGGATTGTTGAGTTAGAGAGGGATAACAGGAGGCTTAGAGGCACCGTGAGTGTTAAGAGTCAGAGAGTTGACCGACTCCAGCGCGGCATGTCACGCATGCAGAGAAAGTTGTGGCAGATGCGACGACTTAGATTTTATGATCAAGTGAGAGTTAGCAGACTTGAGGCATGTGCTAGGAAGCACATGGGCTACCGTCCTTAGAGATGTTCGTTAGTATTGCAGCATTGAGTAGTAGCGTTTAGTGATGACCATAGTGTTAGAACTCGTATTTTCTGTATTTTGAAACGTCCTGATGTAATCACTAATGTTCGAGGATATGAAATTGGTATTTATCTATGATATAATGTCATAATTTGATATACTTATGCTATGTGCATCATGCATTATGGGATTTCCGTGAATATATTTCGATCGTGTATTTTCTATGTGATTAACCGTAAATTTTATTTAATACCGTTAGTAATCTCGCATCACCTAGAAATCTTACCAAGCGTTATATTGTTGTGTTGTAGGAAGATGCCTAATACACGATCCGAAGCATCCATGACTCATGAGGAGGTTGAAGAATTGGTTACCCGTCGAGTAGCTGAAGAAATGGAGGCTCGTAAAGCCGCAAGGACCCTTGAACCCCTGAATGATAATGGGGATGAACAAGAAGGTGAGGATGAAGGAAATGGAAATGGAGGAAATGGAAATGGAGAAAACGAAATGGAAATAGAAATGGGAATCATGGTATGAACTTGGAGGTTTATGCCATGCTCGAGAGTTGCACATGCCTGAGACTTATTGAAGTGCAAGCCACCATAATTTCTCAGGAACTAAAGGCGTGTCGGATTGACCCGCTGTTTGGAAGATGGAGACTGTGTTCATATTAAGTATTGTGAGTATTCAGAGTTGAATATAATATAACTAATGGGATTGACAAATGATGTCAAGTTTTGATATCATCAGACATGAAGGTGTAACGGAATTACCACTTTATTATTTCATGGATAACTTTATCTTACATATCTTACATCATCAAAACTTTACGAGTGTTGACACTTATGCTACGTGTCTCGTGGTAGGATTCTAGATAAAAGTAATAAATGACAAGGATAGTAGCTTGGTGTTTGGGGTTTTTAAACTTATGAAGTGGGTTTCAGAAGGTCCTTTATATATAACTGGTGGCGAACTTGAATATCCTCGAGAGTTGTTTCTAGGTTAGAAATCCTAAAGCGAGCAAAAGCAATCTTGTCTCTTAGTAAGTAGGCTCCCTTGTGGCCCTGTTGTTTGCTTTTGAGCATTGATTTGCATAATGCCCTTTCTCTCCACATGCATTACAAGTTATGGATACTGGTTGTAGGTTGTTTCTAGTGGTTGGTCTTTTGTTTCTGCAGTTCCTGGTTAGATGACCTACCTTGTTGTAAGTCTGACACCTGACAGTGCAAGGTCCTATGTGATGTAGGGTGTATCTTTTACACAAGGGACGGGTTCCAATATACCCATTATTGGCAGTATAAGCCCTGAAGGTTTCTTGCCTCCTATTCTGCTGTTGGTGGTGATCATTGTTACGGTTGTTATTGTTGCGGTTATCTTGGTAGTTGTTGTTGTTGCGATTGTTGGAGTGGTTATTGTTGTTGCAATCATTGGGGTAGTTGTTGTTGTCGGTGGTGTTTCTTTCATCATCAAACTTTCGTTTGTGATCATTGGTTCCTTGCTCAGAATTGTGTTTTGTTACCTGATCCATTAACCTCTGGGTTATGGTAATGGCTTCCTCCAAAGTTTGAGGCTTTGAGGCGGTAACATTTCCTTCAATACTTCTGGGTAATCCTCCGATGAAAGCTTCCAGGAGTTTCTCGGTGTTTGGTACCATGTTTGGGCATAAGACTGCTAATTCTTGGAATCTTCTAATGTAAGTTTTAAGATCATTTCCTTTTACAGTCAGATTGTAAAGTTCATCTTCCATTTTTCTGACTTCAGTTCGAGGACAATACTTGTTTGTTAAGAGCCTTCTCAACTCAGTCCAAGTGATCCTATTGGCTCGATCTATTCTAATGGGTTGGGCGTATGCATTCCACCAGGACAAGGCGTCATCAGTCAGGGTACCGGTAGCAAATGTTACTTTATTTTCTTCGGCACATTTGCTACGAGAGAATACTGATTCGGTTCGTTCAAACCAGCGAATGAGGCTAACTGCTCCTTCTGTACCATTGAAGTAGAAAGGTTGACAGCTTATGAACTCTTTATAGCTTCCCGTTTTTGCTACAGGAGTTCCAGTAGGTCCGGTATTCCTGTTGGGATTACTAGTACTTGCCATTGTTGCAGCTTGTGCTTCCAGAGCCGCGGAGACACTGTCAGCAACTAGTTTCTTAATGGCATCCTGAGTCATGGCCGGTGCTTCAGATGTTGACATCCTTTTGGGAGGCATTCTATCAACATAAGACAACATGAAATAAGAATGATATCACAAGTCTTAAAATGCAATGCTTATTTTTTAACTTTAAGCATTTTTAACAATAATGATATTAAAATCATATTGTATGGATTCTTATTTTGATACAAGTTCTAACAAAGTAATACACATCCTTTGGTATTACATTGTAGGATATAACAAAAAATTTTGAAATTTAAGATTTCCAGGAATGAACATTCAAACAAGCATCGGACTCTTTAGATTCCTTAGGGACTGGTTCACTTCCTAGTGGTCGTGGTATGATCCATAATGAGTTATCTAACTCTACGAAGATAGATTCATCAAAGGGATAATCTGATGGTGGTGTGGTTGACCTAACTGGTGATGAAGATCCTACTGATAAAGATGGAGATATTAGAATGGGTGATTTAACAGGAGTCTTAGTGTCTTTAGGTGGTGGAATCTCTTCGGGAGGAAAGAAATCTCAAGAATCAAACATTGGTGATAGTGATAACACTAGAGATGGAGGCAAAACAGCTAGGGGTGGAATAGTAACTTGTGGTAGACTAATGGCATCATATGCTTGTATGACCTTCATATACGGATCATCATGTAAAGGTGAGAAGACTAGTGTGGCCAAAAGATGTTGGGATTCTAGATTTGATGAGACAAAATAAATAAAAGAATGAAACAAAAGGATTAAAATCGTCATTAAGGAATTCTACAAAGATGGAGAATTCTAGAAGATATGCTTAAAAGATATGAAGATTTGGTCAAAGATATCAAAGATAAAGATTAGGAAAGTTTTAAGGAGGTTTAATTAGTTTCCTAATACATTAATGATTCCTTTGTAAGTCTTGATCTCCCCTATATAAAGGGATTATAGACACATAGTTTTGAGTATCACTGTGTGTGAAAAACGCGTGTGTACACAAAGTGTTAAAGATGTAGACGTCTAGATAAGTTGGTGAAGCCCTAAGGTGTCAAGGTTTCCTTGAACCCTGTTAGAATTTAACCGTTCTAGAATTAATCATCTAGAATTGGGGCTTGTAGTGAACGTTTGGCAATAAAACCTTGTTTAAACAATAACGATGTTCTTTATTTAATTCCGTTATGCATATTGTTTTCATTGTTATTGTCAATCCTAGATATAAGGTCTAAACAACCTAAGCTTACAATGATCTAAGGATTCTTTAGACTCCACAATTGGTATCAGAGCCATGGGGCTCTTGATCTAGGATCTACAAGGTTTTTGAAGAAACCCTTAAAAACCCTAATTTACAAGAAATCAATTTGTAGTAAAAGGTTGTTGGGTTTTGAAGTTTAATTGATATAATAGTACTTATAATCGTTCTCTCTACCCGTTATGGGTATGCAATATGATTGTAAATCATTGTTATTGTTAAGGGTTTTCTTTACATCAAATTCGGTCTTTCTTTTTCAATAATTATCAAATTCGGTGGAAAACTAGGGTTTAAAAACTCTAATTCGGTAACATATGGAATTCGGTAAAATTAGGGTTTGAACCAAACCCTAAATCGATAAGCAAAAAGAAGGATTTTTGGATACTGCTATTATAATAATGGTTACAGGAACACGACTTCAATAAGATCAACAAGAAGATTTGAAGCAATCACACAATAAGGTAACCACATGATCGTGTTCTAGGGAAGTTAAAGGTTTGAAGGTACAAAAGCAGTTAGGGTTTCATGACTAGACCTTCATGGTATTGCTTTAGTGTTCGGTTATTTGGAAGTAGCAGGATGTATCGACTGAAGGAATAAGACAGCAGCAGGTTTAAAGTGCTTTGTGATTATATGCTATTAATGGATGCGACATATAAAGATGATTGAAGGATCCCTATGTGTAAAGATGTAAAGAAACAACAGAAGGTATTAATAGCTTATTTGATACAGCAGGATCATATATGGTATGTTTTTATTGGCTAAATTATGACTATGGTTTATACACTTAATGCTGCCAATTCAAAACTTTATGCTGTTGTGAGATATGGTTGCAATTTTATGGGCTGGTTCGTGATTGGTTGCAACAACTAATAAGCCCAAATTGTTAATGTTGTTCGCTTATGATTAGTGATGTCGGTTAAAGCTGCTAGTAAGTGTTTATGCTGTTAGCTTTATCCGAGAAAAGGTTTGTACTGCTCGTTTATGTTTGTACTGCCTTCGTCATCCGAGAAGATTTTAATACTGCTAGTGGCGTCCGAGAAAGAAGATTATACTGTTAGTGCTATACGATATCGGATAATACATATTTTTTGGTTCTCGGTTATTCTAAAGATCTCGGACAGAAAAGAAAACACACAGTTTTGGATATTGGATGAAACACACAGTTTTAAATCTCGAATTGAACAAGATGCTTCGTTTAAGGGGAAGTAAACGGATTGATTTTGGTTTAATTGTTTAATGGCTCGTTTTTGGATTTCTTGGATTAATTGATTACGAAGAGGATTATTTATTGCTTATTTGAAGATGAAGTGGGATTCTTGGATGCGTGTTCTTATCATATCTTTTAGCCTTGGAGATAACTTGTTCGTGCTTTCATGGTTTTATTGATAAAGACTTGATTAATCTAGTTTTACCTGATGTAAGGAGGTACGTTGTAGTACTCACAGGTATTTACTATCACTTAAAGGAGTTACGTTGTTGTGCTCAGTGTCTCATTGAAGATGAGGATTTTATCAAGAGATCGAGGTCTACTCTCGGAGAAGAAGTGTGAGTTTCTTTATCATATTTTAGTGCAAGACATAAGACACAAGTTTGGGTTATTCTACTTCTACATCAAGTTCGTTATACTTAGTTTTCTTCATCAGTGATCATTACAAAAAGCCTACATAGTTCGAGATTCAAGGGATGGTTAATACATTGGTTTTAGGGGAAGCTTAATTGACAAAATGTTTAACCATCAGGATATGTTCATGCACCACTTGAGAAAAAGCTGTTATGATTCAAGTTGCATATTTTCACAAGATCCCTATTGGATAATGACAAAAAGGGGAAGAAGAAGGTACAAAGTTATATGATTTGCAACTTATTATGTGTGGTGGCATGACATGGAGATTGATAACTTAAGGGGAAGATCTTAAGTTATGGGGATGCAATTTACAAAGGAAGTTTTGTTTCATTCAGGGAGATGATTACATCTCAACTTCAGGGGAAGCTTTGGCTTTATGATGAAGTTCGTACACGACTTTGTTTGTTTTGTCATCATCAAATAGGGGAAGATTGTTGGGATTCTAGATTTGATGAGACAAAATAAATAAAAGAATAAAACAAAAGGATCAAAATCGTCATTAAGGAATTCTACAAAGATGGAGAATTCTAGAAGATATGCTTAAAAGATATGAAGATTTGGTCAAAGATATCAAAGATAAAGATTAGGAAAGTTTTAAGGAGGTTTAATTAGTTTCCTAATACATTAATGATTCCTTTGTAAGTCTTGATCTCCCCCTATATAAAGAGATCATAGACACATAGTTTTGAGTATCCCTGTGTGTGAAAAACGTGTGTGTACACAAAGTGTTAAAGATGTAGACGTCTAGATGAGTTGGTGAAGCCCCAAGGTGTCAAGGTTTCCTTGAACCCTGTTAGAATTTAACCGTTCTAGAATTGATCATCTAGAATTGGGGCTTGTAGTGAACGTTTGGCAATAAAACCTTGTTTAAACAATAACGATGTTCTTTATTTAATTCCGTTGTGCATATTGTTTTCATTGTTATTGTCAATCCTAGATATAAGGTCTAAACAACCTGAGCTTACAACGATCTAAGGATTCTTTAGACTCCACAAAAGATACTTTGTTAAATCATTTGAAGAGCCAAGAGAAGTGTTTCCCGGTGCAGCTGGGAAATAGTCTGGAACATTTGTAGAGGAAAAAGCATCCTCAATATCGGAATCAGATGGGACGATAATAGGGTGGTTGGATGAAGACATAACTGTGTAACAACCTAGTGTAAATAACATAAGTTATTTATATAATAGTATAGTAGTTATGTATCTTTACATATTATTCGGGAAATGCAGTGGCACGGAGGACTTTCTTGGCTAGAAGAAGAAAAGTAGTTATAGTTAAGGTTTTAACCTTGTTCTCTATAACCATGGCGCTGATACCAATCTGTAACACCCCCATTTTGATAAATATAGCAGCGGAAGCTAATCTGGGGTATTACTTCATAGTACAACAGTCATAATCATAGAAAACGACTCATAAAGAGACATTTTGGAAAAAGATGTTATCATTCATTTATTCATCAGAGTTTTTACAAACAGAGGTCCCAAAATCTACAGGAAAACATAAAGTTGAATGATAACAGTTTAGCCATCTTCAAGTCCGTGCCACTCCGTGCCATAAGTTGCTCAAATACCTGAGATAAACATGCTAAAAAGATCAACACAATGGTTGAGTGAAATTCATAGGTTTATGGTAAATAGTGAATACAAGTCATCATAGACAGTGGGTTACGTTGTTATACACCCATAAGTGTAATAATTGTAATGAGTACAATTATTATGGAAAACAGTTTTGAATACAAGTCATTATAAACAGTGGGTTACGTTGTTATACACCCATAAGTGTTTGAAATGGTTGAATACAAGTTAATATGATGGTAATAATTGCAACGAATACAATTATCATGGAAAACAGTATTAATAGTGTATTATTGCGTCTAAGCTCATGGCACACAAACTGACTTGTGTATATATCAATAATGATATATATAATGATAATGGCCCCCGGTGTAGGTAATTGCCATATACCTATGAGATTCAAATATAGTGCGTTTGGTTACCTATCCGGCTAACACAAACGGGATTCGTCAATCCCAATAGGCCTATCCACCATATTCGCGTTCACTCGCAAGTGATTAATGGTCCATGATAGTGGGGTCTTTTGGCATAAAGGGACTTAGATCATAAGCAATAATATATTATGATAGCATACATTTAGAAAACACTTGTATTCATAGTTTATAGCATGTATCCCCCTCACGAGTTTATGAAAACATTCAAGAGATTTAAAAGTGAGGCTATGAACTCACCTTAACAGGGAAAATCTGATTGATGGCAAAAGTATATCAAGTGAAAGTAACGGCTTCGTCACACAACCTGGGTAATATGTCAAGTCTTAGTTTGATTGGATATGTTTTATGTCATAATGAAATATCACTTTGATTGGATTTATTATGGAAATATTGTATCACTGTTCGGGCCATCATAATTCAGAGGTCATGTAGTAAACGTTTGAGGAGCCAGGACACTTTAAATCGTAAATCCAGCAAACTCGTCAAAACGTATACCCAAATGAAACCCCTTACATGAAGCTCCCTAGTAACGTGATACGATAAGATTATAAGTTTCTTCAAAAGCTAGTCGATGATAAGTTACGTTAAATATATAACGTAATTGATTTAAAATGCGTCGATCGTTGATTAATAACGACAAATGTGTCGGGTTTTAACAAAATCGAGTCTTATAATATTTATATATATTTTTATAATTTGTATAAAAATATTATATTTCATATTTTTAAGAATACAAAAATGACAGTATATACCCTTGGTTTATAAACTTTTACAAGTTTAGTCCTATATATATATATAAAGTATATATAATTTAAACCTTTAACTTTAGAACTTGTCAAAATAACCCCTCATAGTTATAACTTTAGAATAATGACATTTTCAGCCCCTTTAGTTATAAATTTTAGAAAGTTACGATATATACTCCTATGCATGAAAACTTTTGCAAAACAAGTCCAAAAAGCCATGCAAGGTTATTTTAAGACTCCAAATGATATTTGCAGGTTATGGCTTATTAGAATAAGCTAAAATAAGATGTTCTAACATAAAAAAGTTTAGAAAGAGGATTCGTTTTCTAAAAAATCAAAACAAGTCGTTTTTAGGGTTTTATTCTGAGTTTAGGGACTTCACTTGATCTTAAAAGTATTATGAACATTCTAATACAGCTTATAAGCTTATTGAACAAGATTTTGAGCTTAATTGAGCTAAAATGGGTCAAAATGGGTTTTTATGACTCGTGCACCTAAAAATGGCTTCAAGACTTCATTTTTTTTATTCTTAGCTTCTATTATGAGCTTAGAGACTTCACTTGATCTTCTATTGTTGCTATGTAAAGGTTAGAACTCCATTTGAGTGTGTGAAGAAAGTGTTGAGGGATGATTTGAAAAGGGTGCTTGGTTCGTGTATTTATAGGGCTTGGAAGAGTGAACATTAGGCAATATAACCTTGTTTAACACAATACTGATGTTTTCTTTATTTAATTCCGTTGTGCATATTGTTTTCATTGTTATTGTCAATCCTAGATATAAGGTCCAAACAACTTGAGCTTACAACGATCTAAGGATTCTTTAGACTCCACAAAAGATACTTTGTTAAATCATTTGAAGAGTCAGGAGAAGGGTTTCTTGGTGTAGCTGGGAAATAGACGTGGAACATTTTGGGAGAGGAAAATGCATCCTCAATATCGAATCAGATGGGACGATAATAGGGTGGGTTGGATTAAACATAACTGTGTCGACAACCAGTGTAAATACGATAGGGTTATTAATAGAATAGTATAGTAGTATGTATTTTCTACATATTATTCGGTAAATGCAGTGGCACGGGGGACTTTCTTGGCTAGAAGAAGAAAAGTAGTTATAGTTAAGGTTTTAACCTTGTTCTCTATAACCCTGGCGCAGATACTAATCTGTAACACCCCTATTTTGATAAATATAGCAGCGGAAGCTAATCTGGGGTATTACTTCATAGTAAAACAGTCATAATCATAGAAAATGACTCATAAAGAGACATTTTGGAAAAAGATGTTATCATTCATTTATTCATCAGAGTTTTTACAAACAGAGGTCCCAAAATCTACAGGAAAATATAAAGTTGAATGATAACAGTTTAGTCATCTTTAAGTTCGTGCCACTCTGTGCCATAAGTTGCTCAAATACCTGAGATAAACATGCTAAAAAGATCAACACAATGATTGAGTGAAATTCATAGGTTTATGGTAAATAGTGAATACAAGTCATCATAGACAGTGGGTTACGTTGTTATACACCCATAAGTGTAATAATTTTAATGAGTACAATTATTATGGAAAACAGTTTTGAATACAAGTCATTATAAACAGTGGGTTACGTTGTTATACACCCATAAATGTTTGAAATTATGGTAAATACAAGTTTAATAGATGGCTAATAATTACAACGAATACGAATTATCATGGAATACCGAGTATAATGGTGTTTTTATATATTGCGTCTAAGATCAGGCAAAACACAAACTGACTTTTTAGTATATCAATAATGAAAGATATAATGATAACGGCCCCCCCCGAAGCGGTAATTGCAATACCTATGAGAATCAGATATATGTGCGTTTGTTTACTAACAATTTTCGCTAACACAAACGGGAATTACTCAATCGCCAATAGGCCAATATCCACCATATTCGCATCACACCCCACCTAAATTAAAATATTAGAAGAGTCGCAAGGATTAAAGGTCCATTGATAGTGGGGTAATTTGGCAAAAAGGGACTTAGATCAGAAGCAAAATATATAATTAGCTAGCATACAAATCATTTTAGACAACACTGGTATTCCATATTTATAGCATGTACCCCCTTACAAGTTTATGAAAACATTCAAGAGTTTTAAAAGTAAGGCTATGAACTCACCTTAAAAGGGAAAATCTGATTGATGGCAAAAGTATATCAAGTGAAAGTAACGGCTTCGTCACGCAACCTGGTGTAATATGTCAAGTCTTAGTTTGATTGGATATGTTTTAAGACTTTATGTCATAAAGCTTGTAATATCATTTTGATTGAAATATTATGGAAATATCATATTGTTCGGGCTATCATAATCCAGAGGCCATGTAGTATCGTTTGAGGAGTCAGGGCACTTTAAATCGTAAACCCAGTAAACTCGTCAAGACGAATACTCAAATGGAACCCCTCACATGAAACTATCCCTAGAAAACGTGATAACGGATAAAGATAGTAAGATTCTTCAAAGCTATTCGATGATAAGTTACTTAAATATATAACGAAATTTGGATTTAAAATGCGTCGATCGTTGAAAATAACGACAAATGATCGGGTTTTAACAAAATCGAGAGTCTGTAAAATATTTATATATATTCTTATAATTTGTATCAAAATATTATATTACTATTTTTAAAGAATAGCAGAAAATGACAGTATATACCCCGGTTTATAAACTTTTACAAGTTTAGTACACCCCCCCCCTTTATATAAAATAAAATATAATTTAAACCTTTAACTTTAGAAGCGTTGTACAAAACAACCCCTCATATTTATAACTTTTTAGGACATAATGACATTTTCACCCCTTTAAGTTAAAATAAGCCAGAAGAAAGTTACGAAAATACCCCTATGCATGAAAACTTTTGCAAAACAAGTCCAAAAAGCCATGCAAGGTTATTTTAAGACTCCAAATGATATTTGCAGGTTATGGCTTATTAGAATAAGCTAAAATAAGATGTTCTAACGTAACAAAAGTTTAGAAAGATGATTCGTTAGCTAGAAAATCAAAACGAGTCGTTTTTAGGGTTTTATTCTGAGCTTAGGGACTTCACTTGATCTTAAGAGTATTATGAAATTCTAATACAGATTATAAGCTTATTGAACAAGATTTTGAGCTTACTTGAGCTAAAATGGGTCAAAATAGGTTTTTATGACTCGTGCACCTAGAAATGGCTTCAAGACTTCGTTTTTCTTGATTCTTAGCTTCTATTCTGAGCTTAGGGACTTCACTTGATCTTCTATTATTGCTATGGAAAGACTAGAACTCCATTTGAGTGTGTGAAGAAAGTGTTGAGGGATGATTTGAAAAGGGTGCTTGGTTCGTGTATTTATAGGGCTTGGAAGCCTTTGTGCCCAAGTTTTCTTGTTAACTAAGGGATAGGGCTGTAGATAGATGATTCAAGGAAGCTAGGTGATGAGTATGGGAGGCTATGATAGTAGCTAAGCAAGGTTCATGGTGTTGGAGGGGAGTTTGGAGGCCACGGCTAGAAAGGGTGACAAGGTGGTGATGTAGCAACTTGGTGGCCAAGTATATTAGCAAGGAGGTGATGGAGGTGCTTTCTAGGCTGCTTGGTGATGTCATGGTGAGGTCATGGAGGTGCTAGGATGGGTGCTTGGGGTTTAAAATGGGTCAAAATGAAAGAAAAAGGGTCACGGGTTGGTTTACGGTTCAATTAGGGTTTTTAGGTTTTAATTTTGAATTAGGGTTAGGATTAGTGATAGATTAGGGTTTAGGATTAGTGTTAGGATTAAGATTAGGGTTTAGGATTAAGGTTTTGGGCTTAGGATTAAGTTTTAGGGTTTAGTTTTAAGGTTAAAGTGAAATTAGGGTTTAGGGTTTTGTTTAGGGTTTTAAGGTTTTAGATTAGGGTTTAGGACGAATTAGGGTTAGGGTTTAGGGTTTAGAAGTTATTTATTAAGTGTTTGTACCTTGTGCTAAAGTGGTGGTAAGAAACTAGAATGAAAACGGTGGTAAAATAAGCTTATTTAAATGTGTGCTTAATAACTTGTACCTTGAGCTTTTAATGACTTATACATTGACTTGGAGGGAAAATATAATTCAAATGTGGTGCATTGTACACTTGTACACATGCTTGAAGGCTTGTACATTCATTTTATATGTATACATTACATATAATTAGGGTTTTGATGTAAACGTTAACGTTTAATGCTTGTTTTGAAATAACGTCGTAAATGGTACATTAAAGTGATAATGTACTTAGTAAAAATGATATTAAGATATAGACTTGACATATTAGGATGTTTACATGATGTAAACATAGTTATAGATGGCATTGATAGAGGTTGCGTGAGCTCGTTTACTTTAGAGATGCAAGTTACGTTGCATAATGAGATAAAGCAAAAAATTTCCCTATATAAAAGGTGACATCTAATTTAGTAGATGGATATTATATTGATGAAAATTTCAGGTTGTTATACTAACACGCTGCATTACGTGATTCATATTAACTATACACTATTTGTATTTTGTAGGGGACTGATAGTTATCGTCAACTTGTTGTTTACAAAGGTGAAATTATGTACTTGATAGTTTCGTGGATCAACGAAAGGGATACGATTTCTCTTTTTTTCTTGTTCGGGATCTTCATACCGCTGATTTTCGATGTCTAAGACTGGTGTTGCATCCGTTATTTGTACATGTCTGCGCAATTTTTATATGTTTATTAGTATGTATGTATTACCGTATTGAGCATATTAATTTATGGTGGCGATACGTAGAAATGCCTAATTTGGTATGTTTCTGGTATGTTTGGGTTCAGATAGTAATGTGTGGCTGATGTGCCTCATAGTTGCACACCCGTGTGTGTAAAACAATCTATCAGTCTTATTACTGTTAACGAATATTTATATATAGATTTACAGTAGAGAAGGTATACCATTGTATCGAGTAACCCAATACGAACTAACCGCAATGACAACCGGTTTTTCCATTGACTCATATTCACGTACATCAAAATTAGTTGCCATCGCATTCCAAAAGTGTAAGGCCGATGATAGTGTCGTTGTCATAAGTATTATATTACTTAACAAATGGTGTTCAAATTATTATGATACTGAGTTTTGTAGGGAAGAGTTTACCTTAGATTTTGAATATCAATTATTCTTCAGTGAATACGGTTTGTAGTAGCGTGTCTCGATGTCCTGACCCTACTAATTGCTTGGATGCGACCGATATAATCTGTTGGTGTAGGGGTAGATATTTCAATAAGTAAAATAAGTTTTGTAAGGAAGAGTTTACCTTAGATTTTGAATATCAATTGTTCTTCGGTGAATACGATTTGTAGTAGCGTGTCCCGATGTCCTGACCCTAGTGATTGCTTGGATGCGACCGATATAATCTGTTGGTGTAGGGGTAGCGATTTCAGTAAGTAAAATGTTAAGTAATTTATAAATATTGTGCGTTTACTTGTGAGTACTGCATTCTTTATGTTTACTCTTGCTGCGAGTTCGTTGTAAGCGGCGGAATTGAATTAATGTTCAGGAAAAACCGATGTTAGATATTTCGTGTAGGTCGGTCAATCAGACAAATAAGAGAGGCACAAACATTATAGTACAAAACCAACATGATTTTAAAATTGTAACCCATAAATAGGTAGTGTTTTGGATTGCATTTTGAAACTTCTTTTTGCTTTTCAAATAAGGCAGTTTGGAAGCAACTTCAAAATGTGTATGCAATAAAAATATACAAAAAAGTTCAGGTCTGGGAATTGCTAAGTAACTGCTTATATGGCTGCTAATACAAAGCCCCAAAATCATACAAAAACTAAAGCTTAAAGGGATTGCTTATTGTTTATACATATCTGCTAAGTTTTGAGCAGATGAGCAAAAAGAAAAGGCAAGTCAAACACTAAGTTACAAGATTTAAGCTCTTCCTTTGTCTTATTAGTGAGCTAAGATTCGACATAGTACATAAGCTAACAGTGAGATAAAAGTAACCGAGCCCATAATATTACTCACGATAAAAATGTTTTTAAAAATATAGGGAAATGTATTTCTTTGATAAAGAGAATGCAGAAAGACTTTTACAACCATCAAAAGTTAAAAAAAATACAGCAATCAAACCAGAAGCCGTAAGATACTCACCGAAAGTGGAGGGGATCTGGAGATCGTGCTTCTTATTATGCAACATTTTTTGTCAATGTTCAGGGCTTGCTTCTACACTGATGGAATTACTGAAGCCTGGATACAAGTTTGAGAAACTGTTGGTTCTAGGTAAGTATGCATTTTAAATGTTTACAGATATTCAAGTAACAAAAACAAAGATGCATTTGGCAGCATCAGCTGGCTAGGAAAATCATTATTATCTGCTTTGCAATTTACTGGTGGAGGTAAATGACTAGAGACATCTTTAATTTTTTGAACACCTTCCCACTTTGTACAATACCCTGATTTCTTAGGCTACCCACTATCGTTCTAGGTCCCGACCTATATTTTTCAGCGCCACATCAGCTTTCTCTCTCCGACGACCTACAGGCGACCTAGTGCCACTATGAGGCGACCTTTATTTTTTTTAACTTCAAATTTAAATTTCATTAATAATAAAAACATTACATAAATAATAAAAAAACATTACATTATAATAAAAAAACATTACATAAATATTAAGGTTAACCATTGCCACTTCCAAGAACTGGTATCTTTATGGAAAACTCAATCACATTTCGCATTGTAATGTTAAGGTCATTAATGTGATGGTTTAGGAGTTAGAAACAGAGTCATTAGATAGTATCATAGCACGCTCCTACTATTAATATCTTTTCATTACTACCCACTTATTCAAGGACTTGCGTAATGTATTGTTCCAATATTGTACCTGATAGATATTTCGAGTCACATTTAGACGCCAAGCTTTATTCGGAGATAAGACTTCACTATTGCATCAACTTGTTCAAGTTATCTCTTTTTTAAAAATGTTATTTGTCGATGTCTCTCATACATCTAGTTACAGGTGCCATCAAATGCATTCAATAGTTTGTGGCGCTAACCCACTCTTTTTTCAGAAAGTTGTCGATGTCTCCCAAACATCCAGTTACAGTGCCACCAAATGCATTCACATAGTTAGTGGCGCTAACCCACGCCCCACTGTTAAAATCATCATCCTCATCCACATCCTCAACAACTTTCTGCATATATTCTTGTGTCGACATTACTGCCCCGTCCCAACCAAGAAGAATATCCCTTTCTTTAAGCAGCTTGGCTTGCTGAACAATACCCGCAGGACCGGGTATTATCGTAACTGGATTTGAGGTGTAAGGAGATGGTTCAACATGTGTGCTACTAGAGGAACGCACAACGGGTGTTAAATGGAGATCGGAATCATCTATATCTAGACTGAATTCCCATGGTTCATTTTCGTTATTGAAATTGGAATCCATTTGAGAGAGATGGTTAAGAAGTTGTGTGATATAATGAGGAGATGGTGAGGGTATTTATAACGAAAAATTAGCCGTTGGAATTCAAAATTTGAAAATATAATAACGGAATTTAAAATAACAATACTTTATTTAAAACATTAAATTAAAACAACATTTAAAACATTACATTAAAATAGTTCCTAGTTTATTAATTTGATGACTCGTAATCTGAATCAATTCTCACCATCCCAAATTCCAAAAAGAATTCATCATCATCAGCTTGTTTTTGTCTAATCTTCTCCTCCCGTGCTTTTGCATCCATTGCTTGTTCTTCTAGTGTTTCTCTTAAGACTTCTTCATCTAGATGTAGTTGATGTAGCTCTTTCTCTGTTAGATATAAATCAACCTATGATGACGAACAACCTACACTTTCTTGTGAGCGGTAGTAGTATTTTTTCAGTAGTCAAGCTAACTTAGCATCCATTTGTTTTTCTAGTTTTGCTGCCTTTCCATACATAGAAAGGTTCAGCTCGTAATCTTTATCAGAACCTTTTTTTAAAACTGTCGATCAAAGCACGACTCTCTTGTGAAATGTCAGTACATTTCTCGTAAGCATTTCTAAGATCGTTTTTAACTGTGCATGAATTTTTAAATTGCAAGGCTAAATTCATAATCGCGTTCTGACGACCCTTATCTTCGTCAATTAGTTTATGAACCAAAGCTTCGACTTCAGAGTCGGTATGTGGAAGCGAACAAGCCATTTAAAAAAGTAGATGAAAGTGTATATAATTGTGTATAAAATGGTAAAATAAGTGGGTATTTATAGTGTTAAGGGGTTTAAAATTTTAAAGATAAAAAGTTTTTTTTATTAAAAGTTGAAAAATAACATTTTTAATTCTATTTCTCTCGGTCTAGAATTGTCGTGAGGATGACCAAGGTATGTAAAGGTCTCCGACGACCTGAGCTGCGACCGACTCGCCACTATGGGGGCGACCGACTCCGATCGACGGCGACCGAGTCGGTCGACCGCCCCATAGTGGGAGCCTTACTTTCTAGTCCCCTAGATCACACATAAGGTTCTTATGTATGACTAATGCGTTTTACACAATTTCATTAGATGTGAACCATGACTTGGTTTCTGTTTTTGATGTAAAAAAGAGGACATATGAGCATGATTTGACAGAGGAGTTTTTTATTAAGTAAAGAACACGAGAATCATCTGATCACCTTTTTTCAATGGCCTCTTTTTTTTTTTTTGAAAGGTCGAATGATTCCATGTATTTGAAGGCTTTTGCATATGTCTAATGATTACTCTTCAATTCGAACTTGCCTTTCGCCGCCACTAACTTTCCCATCAATACGTTCATATCGCCATTTCTGAAAGAGCACAGACAAAATCAGATAAAAGGACAAACTGAAAAGTAACAGTTTTAACATTCATACCTTGTTATTACAATAATCTTCGAGCAGATCTGGCCTGTGCTGAAATTGCCCCAACACAAACCCCAACCTTAGCCCCTGCCCGTTTCGCCAAACATACCCATATCTATGTAGTACATATAGAGTAAATATATCAAACATTGGTCTTTGCTTAAAAACTTAAATAGCGAGTAATGTTTGTTATGTTATGGCGAACACATTGAAAAAAAAATGTACTTATCATACTATCAACTAAATATTAGTAATCTTCCCTTTTTAGTCTAGCAGTACATGTGAATATATCATGAATTAATAGGTCGTGGATTTAAGTGTTTTTTCAAAGAGATTTATCATATACCGATATAACGAATGTGTTAAAAATTGGTGTTGAGAGAGAATAAAATCATCACTTTGTACATAATTATTGATTGATTAGAATCGACACAATTTATAAATTATTAGTATAAATTAGCTCAAAAACTTTTCGACTCTCACGTACTTCACAAATAATTGCGCACACATAAACTAACGTTATTATACAAAGTCATGATGAAAATTTACAAACAATATAAACAGAAGGGCCAAAATCTGTAGCTATAATTTAAGAAATATAAAAAAAACAAGAACAATCATGAGATTAAAAGTTACAACTCCAAACTCATTTAATGGGAAAACTGCTTCTTATTTATGGCGAGTTAGTCCACTGAGTTCTTTTAGAACCGGGATACGCACCTCCATCGCCAATAACCATATAACCCATTTCACAGTGGTTTCGACACTGAAATTATAGTGGTTGGACATAGTAAAACTAAAAAGTATATCAATTGTAGAATTGGTGATTAGAAAATGTGATTTGGAATGATTTTGGTTTTAGAGCAATAACAACGCCCGGGCGGTTAATGATGGTGGAGGTTCACCGCTGCCAGTGACATCACAACCGACGGTAACACAACCACAACTACCACCATCACCATTCACCGTTTCCACTATACGTGTGTGCAGTTTACTCACAAAATATAGATGTGTGTGTGTGTGTGTTAAAAGTAGAAAAAGGAGGTGTAAAGAAGTGCGTTAGGGACGGTGAAGGTGTAATTGTTGTATAGTTAAAATTGTTACCGGGGACACGGGGTGAGGGTGACCCAACCAGCATAACACATACTAAAGGCGGCCTATTTGATCCATTAGCAACACCAAAGACTTTGGGAATAGCTAATCCCGATCTAAGTACCTACTACATCGGCATCAAACTAACCACTCAATCCTAAAGATGTTTATCCTTCAACGCCAAACTGCATCTCAGGACCAACTGAACCTACTTTCAGGAACAACTGCATATCAAAACATCTAAAAGCAACTGGTTAAATTGTTCAATGTTGTTTCAGACTTTCAAAAATTCGATCTATCATATTATAAACATACTACTGTTACCTATTGGCACAACTAAAAGCTACTAATACTGAATTAGGTTATTAAGAAAAGATGACAAATATAAGCCCTATATTGCATACTATTCGGTTGCATTTAGATATTTATGATTCGAAACTGCTTAGGGATCAAACCAACATACATGATCATATTCAGTCAATTGCACATTTTTATCATCAAGCAAACAATCTAAAACAAGCAATGATTATATTAAACACCACCCACAAGTTAAAATTCATAACCAATGCCACAACTTCAAGATCTAGCAAGATGTGGCAAAGCAAAAAAGATACTCCCAGTTTCAAAGACTTTAAACTGAAACTCTGCTAAAACCAATATTAAGAATAGCTTCAACGAAATTACACAAAACTGCTCAGAAGAGAGAAGTTCCCTTGCCCTTCTTGTCTCCACCGATTTCAAAATGCTTGCACCTCTGCAAGTAACAAAACAAAGGATGAGTTTCCGCTTAAAGCATCACAAAAATATATTAATTTATGGCATGTAATGGCTAACCTTGATTCCATGCTGGGAAACATGCTTGCACCCTTGGCATTGCAGCCTTAGCACAATCTTCTTATTAGCTGCTTGCTATGGAGTATCGAGAACTTTGTGATGTATTGTTGGTAATTGAACAACCCACAATTTATCACGAAACTTGAAGAAGCTGTTAGGGTTTTTGATTTGAGAAAGCCAAATATTAAGTTATGCGGTTTTTTTATTGATATCTCTCAAAATAAATTCTTAAATTATCTCAAAACAATATTTACATTATATTACGTATTTTAAAAGCTGTAAATTAGAATTAATTCTTGTTTGCATGAGCTTATATATTTTAACTTGCAAAATATAATTCAAAAAAAATCACCTAGTCTAGTGGTTGTGTGGTTTGTTAATATCACAAAGGTATTAGGTTCAAATCTTATTGCTGACAAATTTAAAAAAAAACAAAAATTTAAAAGAAAAAATGTGATGACATGACATGGATAGAAGGGCAAAACCTATCATTTAGTAACCATGTCTCAAACAAAATGAATGTCAATCTCGAGAGTGCATCGTCCCGTCCAGTTCCAGCAATTGCATTAGCAAGACTCCTAGATTTAGCCTTAGCATTCAAACAAGATATATAATGTTGGCGCTTTGATGAATATGATAGTAAGTTATTACCCAAAAGTACAAAATGACTTTTCCTAGGAAGTCCATACTATTTTTAATTAAACACCAAACAAACACTCATGTAATGACCTAATAAACTTCCCTATTTATAAATTAAGTTTCTTTAAGTCATTATCAAACACACTACAACATTTGCTATATTCCCCAGCGACAAATCCGGGGTATCCCGGGCGACTTGTCGCTGGGGATACCTTTCCCGGGCGACATGTCGCCCGGGATAAGTGGAACGGAATAGCTCGAATGGGATTCATTCCCGGGCGACATTCCCGGGCGACATCGCCGGGCCCACACAGTTTCAGTCAAACAATTAAGTGCCACGGTGGAAGGTATTCCCGGGCGACATGTCGCCCGGGATACAAAAATTAATTAATTAATTAGTCATGTCGCCCGGGAAAATGTTAAAATAAGTTTATTAAATAAATTAATAATGTGAATCCCGGGCGACATGTCGCCCGGGAAACATTTAAATATATATATTTCTTAATTTTTCCCGGGCGACATGTCGCCCGGGAATAATTTTTGAATATATATTTTTTAAATTCCCGGGCGACATGTCGCCCGGGATAGTACTAACAAATATTTATTTAAACTAATCCCGGGCGACATGTCGCCCGGGAAAAGTCTACAAGCACTTGCTTGATAAGATAACGGTACTCGAGGCAATGTTAGAAATGTATAAGAATCCGGAACAACACACACTTAATTCAGCTGCACTACTTCACGAAGTTTACAATGACATGGGAAAACTTGATTTGGAGTAGTTTGTCATTTGGAATGTAATTCGTATGCTTTAAGTGTCTGTTTGTAAGTCTCGTATGATTAGCAGTCTAATATTTTTAGTGTCTGTTTGTAACTCAAGTATGAGTTATCCGGTCTTAGACCTTCTGCTATTGTTACTACAATTGTAAGTATAATATTTAACTAAATAAATGTTGTTTTTGTGTTACTTGACGAATGTGCAGCTTGAAAAAGTTTACGGTATATCTGTGAATTATAGAAGGAGTAATGCAATAATCTTGACCGATAGACAAGAAAACATAGTGATTTTCTTAGATAGTTATTATTTATCAAATATATAATAATTATTTTATAAATAATAATATATAATATAAAATATATTCTAAAACAATACTGGATTTAAAACCGTATATCTTTTTATTAAAATGTATCTTCGGGCGACCATGTCGCCCGGGAAATATCTTATAAAAAAATATACATTTTATAAATATTAAAAACTATGTAATTTATATATTTTTTTATTAAAAGTTATCGCCTCCCGGCCGACATGTCGCCCGGGAAAGGTTTATTAAAAAAAAATATATAATTTTATATATATTAAAAACTGTGTAATTTATTATTAAAAAGGATTCCCTCCCTCCCTGCCCGACATGTCGCCCTGGGAAAGTTAAAACAACGTTGAATTACACTAATCACAACCTTAAACATTCCAAGGTGAATTATTTTTTCTTAATAAAAAACTTTCCCAGTGCGGACATGGTCGCCCGGGAAAGATTAGCGGGAAAAATTGCCGGCCAAGATTTTCGTTGGATGTTTTTTGGTCAAATTTTATATACAACTTATATCCCGGGCGACATGTGCCCGGGGAAACTTCTTCGAACTTTACTGAAAAGTCTATCAGAAATTGTGCCACCTAACGTCGGACAGTCTTTTGCGTTTAGTGGGTTTTCACCGGGCCCAAATGTCGCCCGGGAAAACTTCGTCACCTGTTTTACTTTTTCTTGTAGTGACACCACCTAAAACATGAACACAAATAATAGTATCAACGAGATGGCAAGAGACCCGTGCGTTACGACGGAGGCTAGTTCGTTGTGGACATCTGTGTGAGGGGATTTTCTTCTGTTAGGATGCCGAATTAGAAAAAGAAATTGGTAGTTTATGTATGTAACATATTATGTAGGCCGATTTGCAAACATTTTTAATGTATGTACGCTTTTTTCGGATTTGGTCATTTTTGGATAAATGACTATTGTTGTAAAAACAAAAGCAAAAAAAAGAGTACAATACATCATATAGAATTCATGAAATGAATCATTAATTTCAAACCTAATGTAACCTAAGATTAGCCAAGATCTTTCTATTAAAAGGTAAATGCTAGAACAATCCTATCAGAAGCCAATATATGCCTCTAGATATACTAGCTTGAAACAAGACAATGCTCCAGCAAGAGTTCCTGTCAAAACAGATGTTACAAAAGGACACAACATGAGACAAAATTGTAGATATAATACTTACGGGATTAGTTCCTGTGGAAATTGCTATTATCCTAAAAAAGATAGGACCTAAATGCAGCCGTAGGATGTATACAATATATTTGATCTATGGTCTAAATTTTAATGGCAAAAGTGTAATATATTAAAGTCCTGATCGGTAACATTCATCAAAATAGTATGCATCTTAAGGGCATACTAGTCATTTTAAGATAATTTAGATATGCATATCTTGCAAATTCCATTATCCGATATATTTGCATGAATATTTATCGGCATGTAATAAACATCCATCGTTTTCTTTGTGCTAAAATACAGGAAGAATGAATATCCAAAAAAAAATTGGAGGATTCAACAAGTATGCATCTTAATTAGTTCTTGATAACCAATTTTACATTTATTCATCGATGTTTTTTGTATTCATATTGTAAATCGCTTTTTTTATTCAACAAGTATGCATCATATTTATTATTTTAGTTTGTATACTGTATGACATATTCTGTAAATTATAGCAAGATTAATAGCAAGTTTATTTCTGGTATATTTTGATTCAAAGCTTTGTTTATTCTGATCCAAGATCAAGTTTTTTCCAACACTCATCAACTAAATCAGTCCGTATAATCCAGAGAAAATAATGGTTACTGTTAACAAGTCCCCAACCGAATTCTAGAAAATCTTGCAACAACATTACTGCTGAACTTCCAAAATTGACATACACTACAGAATTCACTTCTTTTGACTGAAGCCACTCGATACACTCAGGTTCTTCCTTCCATAAACTATAGCAATTGAAACTTGAGTTCACACTTTCTTTTTCTGTTATCTGATTCAAATGTAACTGAAGAGGCCCGATGGTGTAGACATGAGGAAAGATGGATTTAAGCTCTTTGATGAGAGGAGCCTCTAACTCATCAAAAGTATGAACAATCATGTGTGAAACGGTATCAGCCTTTGGAGCACCATCCACAAGCCAATTTAATGTGAACCCGGATAATCTTTTCTTGTGCTTCATATGTAATATTATATAAACGAAGGACCAAACTCGTTAGTTAGAAACCTTATAACCGAAAGTTAGTTACAGGTTTTAGTTATTTTCTGTTGGACAAAAGTAACAGACACAATGGTTCATTCACACCGAATGGAACCTTATATATGTAGAAAATTCTGTAAACATTCAGATGGTTAGACAAATTATACTTATTCATTTTATATACTTTGCAATTTCAAAATATACAACGATCCAGTATTAGTGGGACAACAATTGGCATCAAGAGCAAGTGGTTAACACGACTCGTTTTTGGATATCAAACATACTAACGAGAAAACCCAAGGAACGCTGTGAACATCACGTCCAGTAGGCAGGAAGGACGATCTGGTTTGTTCTTTTTCTTCCAAGAGAAACAAACACTTGAATAAGGATACGTAAAAGATAGTGCACAATCATTTACGTAGGAGATTGCAAACGTTTTACACCAAACGAAATTGGTGGGCAAAACTTTGTTGGTGACAACGAAGGGAAAGGAAGGAAGGCGCTGAAAGTTCTCTTTGTGATTGCTATTGACGCGACACAGGAATAGGAGAAGGAAATACGCACCGTTTTGGTTAAGGAAACGTGCGGGGATTGAAGACTTTGTGGAAACCGGTTCGAAAACAATACACAAAGTAAAAGGAACGTTGTTGTGGTGAGGATTATAGACGTATACGCGGAACAAGGATATAAAGGAGTACTCAAGAAAGTTTAGTGTGGAGGAAACGTGTCGGGACGAGACAAGAACAACAACAACGAGGAAAGATCAGAAACAAAGGACAGGTTGTTTCGGTGTAACAGATTCAGAAATTGAGGATTTCTGTTTCGGTGTAGAGTACCGAATTTGGTACCGAGTTGTGCAAGAGATCGTTTGAATTTCGGTGCACAAGGAAAAGAGAAAACGTGTAAGTGTGGTATAAAAGAAGCAAGTTTGCGTTTTTGTTAGTGCCAAGAACAAAAACCAGGAGGCTGTTTTTTAGACTCGTTGGGTATAAAACAACAACAACAATTCGACAAGGAAAAGAAAGAAGGAACCGTGGTGTTTGATTTTTTTGTGGTTCGAAACAGAAAAACAACAACAGCAACAAAGTTCGAAAGTTTGTTGTGGTATTGAAGTCGAATAGGTTTGAAAAAGGACAACGAGGCAGGAAGAAACAAAGTGGGAACAACAATCAAACGTTGGTGAACAAATTACTAACGAGACAAGGGAATACATCTCGTATTCATAACAACAAACGAGGTCACAAGTTACATTTTTTTCTGGATTTCAATTATATTAGAATAGTATAGATCTATTAAGTTTGTACTATTAGGAAATCCCGAGAACTACTTATTGATCCCGTATTACTAGGATTTCCGAAAACTATATACGTTCCCTCATTAGTAGAGATACCATACTAGGAAGAATAATTCCATACGCACTAGGAGGTGAAGATAATAAAGGCATATAAGATGGTGGGATGATAGGCTAAGCACTTCGGCACCTAAACCCGTGACACCAATCGCACAATATCAATGCCCTAAGTTGAAAAGCACAAACTATACCGTTTGGGCTATACAAATTAAAGTTATATTAGAAGCGCATGGTTTGTGGGAGGCTATAGAATCTAAGGATAAGACGAAAGTAGATATTAAGAAGGATAAGGCAACAATAGCCTTTTTATATCAAGCATTGACCGAAGATGTGATTTTACAAGTAGCGGGTTGTGAAACAGCAAAGGAATTATGGGATTCATTAAATAACAAGGACTCGTTGGGAAGAGAATAGTGCAAACAAGCATCGGTTACAATCATTGATGATTGGGTTTCAAACACTTCAAATGAAGGATGACGACACGGTGGATGCATTTACAGCCAAACTAAATGGCTATGCCACGAAGGCAAAGGAATTAGGAAAGGGGACTTTTGGATGAGACTTTTAGTAAAAAACTATTAGACTCCACACCAGATAGGTTAATTCAGATAGTTAGGCATCCATCGGAACAGACAAGTGATCTAGACGACATCTCTTTAGATGAGATCACTGGGAAACTCAAGGCATTTGAGGAAAGGATAAAGCTCCGGAAGGGAGGACAAGTTGAAAGCCAGGATAACTTGTTATTCGCACAAGGCGAACACTCGGGAAAAGGAAGGCGTTTTAAACGCGGAGGTAGATCAAATTCTTCACGAGGAAACTGGCAGAATAATAGAAACAGAAATAACTCACAAGGAGGGAACTCAAACCACAAAGGAAACTCAATCTAGAATAGGTGAGTGGATTTGAGGCAAGGTACGATGTTACAAGTGTCGAACTTGGACATCTTAGGAAAGGATTGTAGAGTAAAGCAACACTCAGGAACAATAAACCTTATCTTAGAAGACGATGAACCATCATTATTGATGACTACACACGAGGAAGTACTGTTGAATGAAGGCCAAATTCAACCAGGAAAATATGCTTCAGGAGATGCAAGCATATGGTACTTAGATAATGGTGCAAGTAACCATATGACGGGAGTCAAGAGTCATTTTAATGAATATTAATGTAAAGCGTACAGTCGAGTACGTTTTGGAGATGGATCATATGTACAGATAAAGGGTAGAGGCTCTATATTATTAGGTTGTAGAAACCAAGTACAGAAAATAGTATCGGATGTATACTATATACCAAACCTCAAAAGCAACATACTAAGTCTAGGAAAACTTACGGAGATAGGTTGTAAGGAAAAAAAAAATAAGAAAGTCATAATGGACGGGAAACAAAACTGACTTTGTATGATAAGTGCCAAAGAAGTTGTTAATGAAGGTTGAAGATCTAAGAATCGACTTTACAGTATTAGACTGAGATGACACACCCTATATGTTTTAGCAATGTAGATAACCATAGCTTGGGTATGGCATGCTAGATTAGGTCATCTGAACTTTGACGATATCAACAAGATGACTAGGAAGAATCTAGTGGAAGGAATACCAAGGATAAATCATGTCGGACAAATTTGTGATGCATGTTTATTAGGAAAACATAGTAGAACACCATTTCCAAATCACGCTAAATTCAGATCAAAGAACCCGTTGGACTTAGTATATGGAGACCTTTGCGGTCCTATAAGTCCAGCCACACACTCAGGCAAGAAACTCATATTCTTGTTAGTGGACGATTGTACACGTTTCATGTGGGCTTACTTTCTGACGACGAAAGATCAAGCACTTAGTACTTTCAAGGAATTTAGACAACAGATAGAAATGGAAATGAGAATGAAAGTGAGGATGCTAAGAACAGATAGAGGAGGTGAATTTACATCAAATGAATTCACCAGATATTGTAAAGAAAATGGGATAGCACGACAGTTAACAGCACCTTACTCACCACAACAAAATGGAGTAGTGGAGAGAAGAAATAGGACAGTGTTATCAACTACGAGGAGTATGATGAAAGCAATGAAGTTACCTTTAACTTTTTGGGCGGAAGCAGTTAGACACGCCATTTATATACTCAATAGGGTACCTACAAGAGCCCTGGTAGATAAAACTCCATATGAGGCACTCTACAACAGAAAACCGAATCTGGAAAACCTAAGAATATTCGGATGCACAGCTTATGCAAAGATAACAATACCTCACTTGAAAAAGCTGGACGACAGAAGCATACCATTAGTCTACTTAGGAGTAGAGGAAGGATCAAAAGCATATAGGCTATATGATCCAATAGCAAAGAAGAAACACGTTAGTAGGGATGTAAAGTTTATGGAAATAAAACCATGGGATTGGGATAGAGATGAAGAGGATACAAGTACACAAGACACATTCTGGACTAGTTTTGTGGTAGAAGGAGTTGACAATGAAAACGCTACACCGGTCAACATTAAAATCAATGATAATATTGATAACCCGTATCAGGAACAGGATCCGATTAATGATCCTAACTCGCCAATCACACCATCACCATACAATTACAACCCACACTCAGAAGAAGAAGCTACTACTAGTTCGACGAAGAACTCAGGAAATATATTTGATCATGTACCAGTACGAGGTTTCAAGGACTTAGCTGAAATATATCAGAATACACAAGAAGTTGAAACTCAAACTCTGCTATTTACGGAAGAAGAACCCCTAAACTTACAAGGAAGCATCAAGGGTATCAGAAATGGTTGAGGCATGGAGATTGAATTAGATTCAATCAACAAGAATAATACATGGACCCTTACAACATTGCCACCAAATCAGAAGGCAATAGGACTCAAATGGTTTATAAAACCAAGAGGGATGCAAAAGGAAAAATCATCAAATACAAGGCAAGATTAGTAGCAAAAGGATATGTACAAGAACAAGGAATAGACTTCGATGAAGTATTTGCACCAGTTGCTAGGATAGAGACAGTTCGGTTAATATTAGCATTAGCAGCTTATCATGGATGGCAAGTACACCACCTGGATGTAAAATCAGCATTTTTACATGGAGAATTGAAGGAAGAAGTCTATGTTACACAGCCTGAAGGATTTGTTCAACAAGGGAATTCAGGGAAAGTCTATAAGCTTACTAAAGCTTTATATGGCTTAAGACAAGCACCAAGAGCTTGGAATGTAAAGCTTGATCAAACCTTAAAATTATTAAATTTTAAGAAATGTAATCTCGAACAAGCAGTCTACACAAGGAGAAGCAAGACTTCTACACTTATAGTTGGAGTTTATGTAGATGATTTGATAATCCGGAGCACCCTAGAAAGGAATTAAGACGTATTTAAATCCCAGATGAAGGATAGATTTGAAATGAGCGACTTAGGCTTATTGGCTTATTACCTTGGGATAGAAGTTACACAGACAGGAGGAGAGATCACAATCAAGCAAACAGGATATATTAACAAGATCTTGAAAGAAACAAGTATGACGGACAGTAATGATACAAAGATACCAATGGATCCCGGCAATCTAGTTGGTCAATGCGAAAGTTGGAAACTCAGTTGACGCAAATTATACCGCCGTTTAATTGAAAGTCTCTGGTACTTACTACATACAAGGACCTGATCTTAGTATTCAATCGACTACTCAGCAGATTTCATGCAAGACCGAAGGTCATCACTGAAGGCGGTTAAAGCAAGTAATCCGATATATCAGAGGAACAAAGGAGCATGGCATAATTTACAAAAAAGAAGGCGGCTGCAAGATTACAGGTTACAGCGACAGTAGTTATGGAATCAATACGGATCAAGGAAAAGAACTACTGGAATAGTATTTTACTTTGGAGAGTCACCTATTACCTGGTGTACTCAGAAGCAACTAACAGTGGCGCTATCATCATGTGAATCAGAATTCATGGCAGCTACTGGAGCAGCATGTCAAGCCTTATGGTTAAAACGACTACTTAATGAATTAACTGGATGGGAAGAGAAAAGGATAACGCTGAAGGTCGACAACGTTTCAGCAATAGCACTCGTCAGGAACCCAGTTTTTCATGGAAGAAGCAAGCACATCGATATTCGCTATCATTTCATTTGTGAATGCGTAGAGAATGGGCACATCAATATGGAACACGTCAGCGGAGAACTACAAAGAGCAGATATTCTAACTAAGGCTTCTACCAAGATTGATCCCTGAGTTCATTGGATCCTTTGAAAAGCTAAGTTACCTCAATTCTCTCTAATGCAGGTTTTGGTGGTATCATTTGTGAACCCGAATAATCTTTTCTTGTGCTTCATATGTAATATTATATAAACGAAGGACCAAACTCGTTAGTTAGAAACCTTATAACCGAAAGTTAGTTACAGGTTTTAGTTATTTTCTGTTGGACAAAAGTAACAGACACAATGGTTCATTCACACCGAATGGAACCTTATATATGTAGAAAATTCTGTAAACATTCAGATGGTTAGACAAATTATACTTATTCATTTTATATACTTTGCAATTTCAAAATATACAACGATCCAGTATTAGTGGGACAACATTTAACACCGAATCATCTGATTTTGTGGCTAATATAAGTTCGGGTATATCCCCTAAACGAATGTTTTCCATTCCTGGAATCCAATCTATCAGCATATCAACATACCCATTGGTCAAATAACTTTCATCTGCAAAAATTGTACAAGCTAATGTTGATCATCTTCACTTATTTGTGGAAATAAATTTTATCAAATAAAAAATAAACTTTTCTCGCAATAGTTTTGTCTCTTAACCTTTCTATACTCATCACGATCTTTTTCTCAAAGTACAGAAAACTTATAAGTATATACCGTATAAACCACCACAAAAACTAATAGGGATTATTATATTAAGATTGGTTAACTATAACATAAGGGTCAGACCTCCAGATTGGTGAAAGTTTAGTTACGCTGTTTTACCATTATTGACCCATTATATAAATGGACTAAACAAATCTAACCTTCAAGTGGAACAAGTCCTTTTTCGAACAGAACTTTCGCCTGATAATACGCCATGAAGCCACAAGCGGCCATAGTCCAGTAAAGCATGATCGGGATCTTAAGCTTCTCAGCCGCATAAATGATGTTCGTGAAAGTCATGAAACCATCCGAGATAATACAAGTCGGTGGAATTTCAAGCCCGGCTACAAGGTCATGAAAGTAATCACAGAACATGCTTAAGAGGTACATACTAAGTTCTTGTGGGTTTTGAGTTAATTCAACGTCGTCATCAGAGGTAGGAGGGAGATCATCAGGAATCGTTCTGAACTGAAAACCAGGAACATCAAGACTATGGGACCCACCATACTTAAGCAGGCGCTTGTGGGTAGACTCGGTATTCACAAAGGTTATATGAAGGCCCTTGTTGTGCAACAGTTTGGCTAGTTTAAGCATGCACTTGATATGGCCTTGTACTGGAAGTGGTATGAAAACCACATGAGGCTGCTTCTGATCAGTTATGGGCTCTGCGTCCATCCTTGTGTGTTACTGTTAGTAATTATGTCTTGTAAAGTGTTATATACTAATATAAACAAGTGTCATAAGAAATGGAATATCTATTGCTCACATGAAGACAATCACAATCATTTGTAACTATATACATGTCTCCTGATGCTAAAACCATTTCACTAAATACATTCAAAGGAACATCAACAGTATTTATATCTGACTGGGACAGACATAAATTTATTAACTTATGAAAGATGAATATGTCAATGACAAGGGACCATGCTAAGACGGTTGTTGATTACATCGACAATATTGTTTGAACACTACTGTTTTTTACATAAACAAATCTATGATATCAATTCCCATCCAAAAGAAGGGGTCGTACCTGCTGCGTGGACTCTTGGTGTTACAGATTGATCATCGGATTTTGAAGATAAACATGTAGTTTTGTAACGACATTAGAAGTGGTTATCCAAGTTGTTGGAATACTGTTAGAAAGTAATTATTTGGTTATGGTATGGAGTGGCTCGTATTCTTTACACGGGTCAGGCCATTCTGGTTACTATTATGCATGTATACTTATATCTATAAAAAAAATATCAATGAGCATCGGTTACAATCATTGATGATTGGGTTTCAAACACTTCAAATGAAGGATGACGACACGGTGGATGCATTTACAGCCAAACTAAATGGCTATGCCACGAAGGCAAAGGAATTAGGAAAGGGGACTTTTGGATGAGACTTTTAGTAAAAAACTATTAGACTCCACACCAGATAGGTTAATTCAGATAGTTAGGCATCCATCGGAACAGACAAGTGATCTAGACGACATCTCTTTAGATGAGATCACTGGGAAACTCAAGGCATTTAAGGAAAGGATAAAGCTCCGGAAGGGAGGACAAGTTGAAAGCCAGGATAACTTGTTATTCGCACAAGGCGAACACTCGGGAAAAGGAAGGCGTTTTAAACGCAGAGGTAGATCAAATTCTTCACGAGGAAACTGGCAGAATAATAGAAACAGAAATAACTCACAAGGAGGGAACTCAAACCACAAAGGAAACTCAATCTAGAATAGGTGAGTGGATTTGAGGCAAGGTACGATGTTACAAGTGTCGAACTTGGACATCTTAGGAAAGGATTGTAGAGTAAAGCAACACTCAGGAACAATAAACCTTATCTTAGAAGACGATGAACCATCACTATTGATGACTACACACGAGGAAGTACTGTTGAATGAAGGCCAAATTCAACCAGGAAAATATGCTTCAGGAGATGCAAGCATGTGGTACTTAGATAATGGTGCAAGTAACCATATGACGGGAGTCAAGAGTCATTTTAATGAATATTAATGTAAAGCGTACAGTCGAGTACGTTTTGGAGATGGATCGTATGTACAGATAAAGGGTAGAGGCTCTATATTATTAGGTTGTAGAAACCAAGTACATAAAGTAGTATCAGATGTATACTATATACCAAAAACTTAAAAGTAACATACTAAGTCTAGGACAACTTACGGAGATAGGTTGTAAGGAAAAAAAAAATAAGAAAGTCATAATGGACGGGAAACAAAACTGACTTTGTATGATAAGTGCCAAAGAAGTTGTTAATGAAGGTTGAAGATCTAAGAATCGACTTTACAGTATTAGACTGAGATGACACACCCTATATGTTTTAGCAATGTAGATAACCATAGCTTGGGTATGGCATGCTAGATTAGG
Organism: Tanacetum coccineum; assembly: GCA_026074375.1. NCBI lineage: Eukaryota > Viridiplantae > Streptophyta > Magnoliopsida > Asterales > Asteraceae > Tanacetum > Tanacetum coccineum. The sequence continues at coordinate 12,421 of BQNB010007779.1, read as the reverse complement.
TCATCTGAACTTTGACGACATCAACAAGATGACTAGGAAGAATCTAGTGGAAGGAATACCAAGGATAAATCATGCCGGACAAATTTGTGATGCATGTTTATTAGGAAAACATAGTAGAACACCATTTCCAAATCAAGCTAAATTCAGATCAAAGAACCCATTGGACTTAGTCTATGGAGACCTCTGTGGTCCTATAAGTCCAGCCACACACTCAGGCAAGAAACTCATATTCTTGTTAGTGGACGATTGTACACGTTTCATGTGGGCTTACTTTCTGACGACGAAAGATCAAGCACTTAGTACTTTCAAGGAATTTAGACAACAGATAGAAATGGAAATGAGAATGAAAGTGAGGATGCTAAGAACAGATAGAGGAGGTGAATTTACATCAAATGAATTCACCAGATATTGTAAAGAAAATGGGATAGCACGACAGTTAACAGCACCTTACTCACCACAACAAAATGGAGTAGTGGAGAGAAGAAATAGGACAGTGTTATCAACTACGAGGAGTATGATGAAAGCAATGAAGTTACCTTTAACTTTTTGGGCGGAAGCAGTTAGACACGCCATTTATATACTCAATAGGGTACCTACAAGAGCCCTGGTAGATAAAACTCCATATGAGGCACTCTACAACAGAAAACCGAATCTGGAAAACCTAAGAATATTCGGATGCACAGCTTATGCAAAGATAACAATACCTCACTTGAAAAAGCTGGACGACAGAAGCATACCATTAGTCTACTTAGGAGTAGAGGAAGGATCAAAAGCATATAGGCTATATGATCCAATAGCAAAGAAGAAACACGTTAGTAGGGATGTAAAGTTTATGGAAATAAAACCATGGGATTGGGATAGAGATGAAGAGGATACAAGTACACAAGACACATTCTGGACTAGTTTTGTGGTAGAAGGAGTTGACAATGAAAACGCTACACCGGTCAACATTGAAATCAATGATAATATTGATAACCCGTATCAGGAACAGGATCCGATTAATGATCCTAACTCGCCAATCACACCATCACCATACAATTACAACCCACACTCAGAAGAAGAAGCTACTACTAGTTCGACGAAGAACTCAGGAAATATATTTGATCATGTACCAGTACGAGGTTTCAAGGACTTAGCTGAAATATATCAGAATACACAAGAAGTTGAAACTCAAACTCTGCTATTTACGGAAGAAGAACCCCGTAATTACAAGGAAGCATCAACGGATCAGAAATGGATTGAGGCCATGGAGATTGAATTAGATTCAATCAACAAGAATAATACATGGACCCTTACAACATTGCCACAAAATCAGAAGGCAATAGGACTCAAATGGTTTATAAAACCAAGAGGGATGCAAAAGGAAAAATCATCAAATACAAGGCAAGATTAGTAGCAAAAGGATATGTACAAGAACAAGGAATAGACTTCGATGAAGTATTTGCACCAGTTGCTAGGATAGAGACAGTTCGGTTAATATTAGCATTAGCAGCTTATCATGGATGGCAAGTACACCACCTGGATGTAAAATCAGCATTTTTACATGGAGAATTGAAGGAAGAAGTCTATGTTACACAGCCTGAAGGATTTGTTCAACAAGGGAATTCAGGGAAAGTCTATAAGCTTACTAAAGCTTTATATGGCTTAAGACAAGCACCAAGAGCTTGGAATGTAAAGCTTGATCAAACCTTAAAATTATTAAATTTTAAGAAATGTAATCTCGAACAAGCAGTCTACACAAGGAGAAGCAAGACTTCTACACTTATAGTTGGAGTTTATGTAGATGATTTGATAATCCGGAGCACCCTAGAAAGGAATTAAGACGTATTTAAATCCCAGATGAAGGATAGATTTGAAATGAGCGACTTAGGCTTATTGGCTTATTACCTTGGGATAGAAGTTACACAGACAGGAGGAGAGATCACAATCAAGCAAACAGGATATATTAACAAGATCTTGAAAGAAACAAGTATGACGGACAGTAATGATACAAAGATACCAATGGATCCCGGCAATCTAGTTGGTCAATGCGAAAGTTGGAAACTCAGTTGACGCAAATTATACCGCCGTTTAATTGAAAGTCTCTGGTACTTACTACATACAAGGACCTGATCTTAGTATTCAATCGACTACTCAGCAGATTTCATGCAAGACCGAAGGTCATCACTGAAGGCGGTTAAAGCAAGTAATCCGATATATCAGAGGAACAAAGGAGCATGGCATAATTTACAAAAAAGAAGGCGGCTGCAAGATTACAGGTTACAGCGACAGTAGTTATGGAATCAATACGGATCAAGGAAAAGAACTACTGGAATAGTATTTTACTTTGGAGAGTCACCTATTACCTGGTGTACTCAGAAGCAACCAACAGTGGCGCTATCATCATGTGAATCAGAATTCATGGCAGCTACTGGAGCAGCATGTCAAGCCTTATGGTTAAAACGACTACTTAATGAATTAACTGGATGGGAAGAGAAAAGGATAACGCTGAAGGTCGACAACATTTTAGCAATAGCACTCGTCAGGAACCCAGTTTTTCATGGAAGAAGCAAGCACATCGATATTCGCTATCATTTCATTCGTGAATGCGTAGAGAATGGGCACATCAATATGGAACACGTCAGCGGAGAACTACAAAGAGCAGATATTCTAACGAAGGCTTCTACCAAGATTGATGTTCGTGATCTATGCGACAAAATGCTCGGACGTTCAGATTTAGGACGAAGCATCGATAAGAGTAAGGAGGAGATGTGAACCCGGAATAATCTTTTCATTGTGATTATATGTAATATTATATTAAACGAAGACGCCAAACTCGTTGTAGAAAAACTTATAACCGAAAGTTAGTTACAGTTTTAGTTATTTTCTGTTGGACAAAAGTAACAGACACAATGTTCATTCAAACGAATAGAACCTTATATATGTTAGAAATTTGGGTAAACATTCAGATGGTTAGACAAATTATACTTATTCATTTTATATACTTTGCAATTTCAAAATATACAACGATCCAGTATTAGTGGGACAACATTTAACACCGAATCATCTGATTTTGTGGCTAATATAAGTTCGGGTATATCCCCTAAACGAATGTTTTCCATTCCTGGAATCCAATCTATCAGCATATCAACATACCCATTGGTCAAATAACTTTCATCTGCAAAAATTGTATAAGCTAATGTTGATCATCTTCACTTATTTGTGGAAATAAATTTTATCAAATAAAAAATAAACTTTTCTCGCAATAGTTTTGTCTCTTAACCTTTCTATACTCATCACGATCTTTTTCTCAAAGTATAGAAAACTTATAAGTATATACCGTATAAACCACCACAAAAACTAATAGGGATTATTATATTAAGATTGGTTAACTATAACATAAGGGTCAGACCTCCAGATTGGTGAAAGTTTAGTTACGCTGTTTTACCATTATTGACCCATTATATAAATGGACTAAACAAATCTAACCTTCAAGTGGAACAGACTTTTTAGAACAGAACTTTCGCCTGATAATACGCCATGAAGCCACAGCGGGCCATAGTCCAGTAAAGCATGATCGGGATCTTGAGCTCTCAGCCGCTCAAATAGATGTTTGTGAAAGTCATGAAACCATCCAAGATAATACAAGTCGGTGGAATTTCAATCCCGGCTACAAGGTTATGAAAGTAATCATAGAACATGCTTAAGAGGTACATACTAAGTTCTTGTGGGTTTTGAGTTAATTCAACGTCGTCATCAGAGGTAGGAGGGAGATCATCAGGAATCGTTCTGAACTGAAAACCAGGAACATCAAGACTATGGGATCCACCATACTTAAGCAGGCGCTTGTGGGTAGACTCGGTATTCACAAAGGTTATATGAAGGCCCTTGTTGTGCAACAGTTTGGCTAGTTTAAGCATGCACTTGATATGGCCTTGTACTCAGGGGCGGACTTGGCTTATAGCACGGGTATGCACGTGCATACCCTCCGATTCGACGGGCTAGTGTAAAAAAAAAAATTTTTTTTTCAAGAAATATACTTAGAGTGCATACCTTTCAAAAACACCGAACTTGAGTGCATACCCTATTTTGAAATCCTAGGTCCGCCACTGCTTGTATTGGAAGTGGTATGAAAACCACATGAGTGTTGGACCGTAATTGTAGAAGTCTTGTTGGACAAGGTTCAAAGTACAGCAAACGAAAGCCAAGGGACTGAACTCGTTAGATAGATAGTTAGTAACCGAAAGGTAGTTATTGGCGGTTACAGAAGTTAGTTATATGTGAAGGGACACAATGGTTGAACCAACACAACCCTTTATATCTGTCGTTTAGATTAGTATAAATAGGAGTCGAATATTCAGTTTGTAAATCGTGTCAAGTTAAAATGTTACCGTTATTATGTTGTTAATCATATTCTTGTCACTCTTGTTAATTTATCGATCTGGAATATCATTTGAAATGTGTAACATTGGCATAGAGCTATGGTGGCTGAAGATTACAATGCAAGATTACAAGTTTTTGATTCAAGTTTTGATCATGAAGATCAAAAGACTTAGAAGGCAAGAGACACCAAGGATTGTTGGCGACGATAGTGCACGATCAGAACCAACGGAAGTTGCAGATAGCAACAACTTCAAACCACTCTTGAAGGAGAAGAGATTGAAGGAGCAAACGTAAGCATCAAACGAAATTGGTGGACGTTTTGTTGTGATCTTTGGAACGCGACAACAAAACAAGAAAGAAAAACAATATTGTGAAGGGACTTTGTTGGTGACTGCTGGAACGCGACAACAAAGGGAGAAAAGACAACGTTGTAGGACTTTGTGAGGGCTGCTGGAACGCGACACAAAGGGAAAAAGGAAACTCTTGACGTAGACAAGGAAGCGTGGAACAAGAGAAAGGAACGTACACATCGTTTGGTTATAAAACGAGTGGGAAGGAAACTTTGTGAAACCGGTTAGAACAAGACACAAAGGAAAGACGCGGGGTTAAAACGCGAAGTGTGAACGTTGTTGTGGAAAGGTTGGAACGTATAACCAGGAAGGAATGAGTACTCAAGGAAATTTGTGGAAAACGCATTAAGGCGACACAGAAAAAACAACAACGACAAGGAAACAAAACCAACTTAACGTTTTGTTTTGGTGAAGAATACCATGAGGAGTATCAAGGATTGTGTGAGGGAAAAAAAACTTGCATTTCGAAGTAAAAAAGGACGAAAACACAACGTAGATCACTTGGAAGGAGACCGAGAACAACTTGGCCTGGTTGGAAGGATACCGTGAATAAGAAGGGGTCTAGGGACGATTGTGGTTACAAAAGCAAGTCAACACACAGGAAGGAAAGAAAGACTTTTGTTGGGAACGGCGTTTGAAGACCGACACAAAAGGAAGACAAGAATCAGAAACAAAGGAAGGTTTTGTTTCGGTGCAACAGAATCAGAAACAAAGGTTTAGTTTGTTTCGGTGTGGGTTACCGAATTTGGTACCGAGTTTGTGCAAGGGGGTCGTTTGGATTTCGGTGCACAAAGTAGAAGAAAACGCGAGGTTAAGAACGCGAGGAACGTTGCTTGTGAAAGAGGTTGAAAGGATACCAAGAGAAGAAAAACAATCTAGGATTGTCTGTGAAGAAAGAAAACGTTAGCAATACCAAGACCAACAAATAGCGAGAAAGTAAACAAGCCGATCACTTGTTTTGAAGGAAATACCGACGGGTATTTGGAGTTTGTTGTAGAACACGGTGTGGAACAAAAAAAGGAGAACATAGAAGTGTATTGTGGAACAACGTTTTGGAAAAGGACAACAACAACAACGATAGAAAAGAAGGAACTCGTCTGGTTTGTGAACAGAATCGAAGTCGACAAGAAAGGAAGAGAACGCGTAGAAAGGCGTGAAGATTCGAAGAACAAGACTTAAACAATTAGGGGGGAATTGTTGGACTTTAATTGCATAAGTCTTGTTGGACAAAGTATTTACTATCTTATGTAATAAACGTATAGCCTAAGGGCCGAATATGTTAGACTTAAAGTTAACAACCGAATAGGCGGTTGGGAAGTTAGTTAGGAAAGGGTATAACTACCACCAACCGAACAGTTGTAATGGTTGGTATGTGTCGTTTAGATAAGTATAAATAAGGGTCAAATATATGTTTGTAAGTGTGTCTCATGTTAACAATGTACCGTTATTATGTTGTTAATCATATTCTTGTCAATCTTGTTAATATATCGATCCTGGAATATCATTTGAAACCTGTGTAACAATGAGGCTGCTTCTGATCAGTTATGGGCTCTGCGTCCATCCTTGTGTGTTACTGTTAGTAATTATGTCATGTAAAGTGTTATATACTAATATAAACAGATTTAGGTTCATTTGGATACAAAGTTTTTTGTGGATACCAGGGGACCAATCTCCACCCTTCATCTTCATCTTAATCTAATGGATAAGATTAAATCAAAAATTATTTTCAACCTTTTTTTTCAAATCTTAATATCTCTCAAACCGTTAATCGTCAAGCGAAAAAAAATATACCATCACGATGAACATTTAATTATCTTTTTATAGATATCCACTTTGATATACTTTCGACAAAAAAAAATTTCAAGTTTTTTTCACTTTTTTTTCGACTTTTTCTCATTGAAACTTGCATGAGAATCATATATGATATTTAGATTTACTGTTAAATCATATATGATGTTAGTATGAAATATTGATAAACCCGTAACAGGAACAGGATCCGATTAATGATCCAAACGTCGCCAATCACACCATCACCATAACAATTACAACCACACATCAGAAGAAGAAGCTACTACTGAGTGGCGACGAGAACTCAGGAAATATATTGAATCATGTACCTGTATCGAGGTTGTCAAAAGGCTTAAGCTGAAATATATCAGTATACACAAGAAAGTGTAAACTCAAGTCTGCTATTTACGAAAGAAGAACCCCGTAACTACAAGGAAGCATCAACGGATCAAAAATGGATTGAGGCCATGGAGATTGAATTAGATTCAATCAACAAGAATAATACATGGACCCTTACAACATTGCCACCAAATCAGAAAGCAATAGGACTCAATGGGTTTATAAAACCAAGAGGATTCAAAAAAGGAAAAAATCATCAAATACAAAGGCAAGAATTAGTAAGCACAAAAGTGATAATGTACAAGAACCAGAATAGACTTCGATGAGTATTTGCACCAGTTGCTAGGATAGGAGACATTCGGTTAATATTGAGCATTAGCAGCTTATCATGGATGGCAAGTACAACACCACCTGGATGTAAAATATCATCATTTTTACGTGGAGAATTGAAGAAGAAAGTCTATGTTTCACAGCCTGAATGGGGTGGGGAGGTATTGTTCAACAAGGGAATTCAGGAAAGTCTATAAGCTTACCAAAGCTTTATATGGCTTAAGACAGCACCAGAGCTTGAATGTAACGCTTGATCAAACCTTAAAATTAATTAAATTTTAAGAATGTAATCTCAAACAAGGCATCTACACAAAGAGAAGCAAAACTTCTACACTTATAGTTGGAGTTTTTAATGTAGATGAATTGAAATCACGGCACATCCAAGAAAGGAAAATATACGTAATTAAATCCCAGATGAAGGATAGATTTGAATTGAGCAACTTAGGCATTATTGGCTTAATTACCTTGGGATAGAAGTTACACAGACAAAGAGCGATCACTATCAAGCAAACAGGATATATAACAAGATCTTGAATAAACGAGTTATGACGGACAGAATGATACAAAGATACCAATGGATCATCGGCACTAAGTTGGTCAATGCGAAAGATGGAAAACCAGTTGACGCAACTTACAACCCACAAAGCAGTTTAAATTGGAAGTCTCAGTATTACTACATACAAGACAATCTTAGTTATTCAATATCGGACTACTCAGCATATTCCAGCAAGACCCGAAGGAACATCGACCTGAAGGGCGTAAAAGCAAGTAATACGATATATCAGAGGAACAATGGAGCATGGCATAATTTATAAAAAAGAAGGCGGCTGCAAGATTACAGGTTACAGCGACATTAGTTATGGAATCAACACTGATAAAGGAAAAGGAACTATTGGAATAGTAATTACTACTTTGAGAGACACCCTATTACCTGGTGTACACTACGCAACCAACCAAGTTGGGCGCTATCATCAAGTGAATCCAGAATTCAATAGGCAGCTTACGGGGAGCAGCATGTCAAAGCCTTATGGTTAAAACGACTATTAATGAATTAACTGGATGGAAGAGAAAAGGATAACGCTGAAGTCGATCAACGTTTCAGCACTAGCCCACGACCAGGAACCAGTTTTTCATGGAAGAAGCAAGCACATCGATATTCGCTATCATTTCATTCGTGAATGCGTAGAGAATGGGCACATCAATGTGGAACACGTCAGCGAAGAACTACAAAGAGCAGATATTCTAACGAAGGCTCTACCAAGATTGAAGTTCGTGACTATGCGACAAATGCTCGGAGTTCAAGATTTAGGACGAAGCAACGATAAAGATTAAGGAGGAGAATGTGAACCCGAATAATCTTTTCTTGTGCTTCATATGTAATATTATATAAACGAAGGACCAAACTCGTTAGTTAGAAACCTTATAACCGAAAGTTAGTTACAGAGGTATTAGTTAATTTACTGTTGACAAAAAGTAAACAACACTAAGGATCATTCACACCGTAATAGAACCTATATAATGTAGAAAATTCTGTAAACATTCAGATGGTTAGACAAATTATACTTATTCATTTTATATACTTTGCAATTTCAAAATATACAACGATCCAGTATTAGTGGGACAACATTTAACACCGAATCATCTGATTTTGTGGCTAATATAAGTTCGGGTATATCCCCTAAACGAATGTTTTCCATTCCTGGAATCCAATCTATCAGCATATCAACATACCCATTGGTCAAATAACTTTCATCTGCAAAAATTGTACAAGCTAATGTTGATCATCTTCACTTATTTGTGGAAATAAATTTTATCAAATAAAAAATAAACTTTTCTCGCAATAGTTTTGTCTCTTAACCTTTCTATACTCATCACGATCTTTTTCTCAAAGTACAGAAAACTTATAAGTATATACCGTATAAACCACCACAAAAACTAATAGGGATTATTATATTAAGATTGGTTAACTATAACATAAGGGTCAGACCTCCAGATTGGTGAAAGTTTAGTTACGTTGTTTTACCATTATTGACCCATTATATAAATGGACTAAACAAATCTAACCTTCAAGTGGAACAAGTCCTTTTTAGAACAGAACTTTCGCCTGATAATACGCCATGAAGCCACAAGCGGCCATAGTCCAGTAAAGCATGATCGGGATCTTGAGCTTCTCAGCCGCATAAATGATGTTTGTGAAAGTCATGAAACCATCCAAGATAATACAAGTCGGTGGAATTTCAAGCCCGGCTACAAGGTTATGAAAGTAATCATAGAACATGCTTAAGAGGTACATACTAAGTTCTTGTGGGTTTTGAGTTAATTCAACGTCGTCATCAGAGGTAGGAGGGAGATCATCAGGAATCGTTCTGAACTGAAAACCAGGAACATCAAGACTATGGGATCCACCATACTTAAGCAGGCGCTTGTGGGTAGACTCGGTATTCACAAAGGTTATATGAAGGCCCTTGTTGTGCAACAGTTTGGCTAGTTTAAGCATGCACTTGATATGGCCTTGTACTGGAAGTGGTATGAAAACCACATGAGGCTGCTTCTGATCAGTTATGGGCTCTGCGTCCATCCCTGTGTGTTACTGTTAGTAATTATGTCATGTAAAGTGTTATATACTAATATAAACAAGTGTCATAAGAAATGGAATATCTATTGCTCACATGAAGACAATCACAAGTGTCATAAATCATTTGTAACTATATACATGTCTCCTGATGCTAAAACCATTTCACTAAATACATTCAAAGGAACATCAACAGTATTTATATCTGACTGGGACAGACATAAATTTATTAACTTATGAAAGATGAATATGTCAATGACAAGGGACCATGCTAAGACGGTTGTTGATTACATCGACAATATTGTTTGAACACTACTGTTTTTTACATAAACAAATCTATGATATCAATTCCCATCCAAAAGAAGGGGTCGTACCTGCTGCGTGGACTCTTGGTGTTACAGATTGATCATCGGATTTTGAAGATAAACATGTAGTTTTGTAACGACATTAGAAGTGGTTATCCAAGTTGTTGGAATACTGTTAGAAAGTAATTATTTGGTTATGGTATGGAGTGGCTCGTATTCTTTACACGGGTTCAGGCCATTCTGGTTACTATTATGCATGTATACTTATATCTATAAAAAAAATATCAATGTATAGTTTTCTTTATGGGTTATTATCTTTGGCCGTCTACTAATGATTCACCCACCACCATGATTATAGTGTTGTGCATCCTACCTTATTGATCAATCACAGTCTTTTTTTATATATTTTTTTATGGAGCCCTTGTCGCCGCAACCTTCTGCACTTTAGATTTTAGTATGTACTATTGTATCAACTGTACCCTATCAAGGTACAATTATGCCCGCAAGAAAATATTTTGTTTCTTTTTTGAAATAACTATGGTTTTCGACTTTATGGCCGACTAATCCATGGAATTTAAGCCCACTGCCACACAAACACAGACTGGGTAAAGCTTTCTCCTTTTTGAGAAGGTTGGTATGGCCACATCAGGTTTGTAAACTCTTACTTTAGTTGAGACCTCTCACATTTTAGTTATTATAGTTACAAACCTTTACCAGTTTGCCCACAACATTTTTACACAACGTACCAGCACGACTTTGAAATTTGATGCCATTCAGGGATCCAGTTAAGATTTTTAGTTCTGATTATCTGTAAATTTAGCCCGTTTCTTATTACGGAGGTATGATGGAACGGCTCATATTACATAAACGTACTTAAGCCCTTGTATGAGTCTTATTTGTGAACTGCTGATAATTGCAATAACTAAATTACGTAGATTTGAAGATTGCTTTGTGAATACATATTAAATCCTCCGTATATGACTGCATTCCTTCCTAATAGACAGATTCTCGATGGTCCTTTTATTATCAATGAAATCTTAGCTCGGTGCAAACTTAAAA